>JANRGW010016558.1:9370-31998 GCA_024733675.1 Psilopsiagon aymara | reverse complement strand
CAGGGCACCTGACCCAAACTGACCAAAGAGGTATTCCATACCACAGCACGTCATGCCCAGGATGCAGAAATGGAGAGTAGATGCCTGGAAGGAGGTGGGGGGTTGGTGGCTTGATCAGGCTGGGTATACATGGTGAGCTGCTGTATTCTTTTCCCTTGTACTTCTCTTGTCGTTATTGTTGGTGGTGGTGTTGGTAGTGGTTTCTGTTATACCTTAGTTACTAAACTGTTCTTATCTCAACCTGTGGGAGTCACATTCTTTTGATTCTCCTTCCCACCCCTCCAGGAGCAGAGGGAAGAAAAAAGGGGGAAGTGAGTGAACAAACTGCGTGGCTGATTTACAGCTTAAACCACAACGCTGCCTTAGCCTAAATTACACCAGCACCCATTTCAATCTAAGAAATTTGCAGGGAGAAATGTAATAACAAGGACTGTGTAAAACTGTGGTATGTACAGTGTTGTAAAGGCCAAAAAGCTGTTAATCACAAAATAAATAGGTAATGATTGGTGATGGGAAAGTAGATAAGTAATTTTACAGCCCTGGGGTAAGTCAGAAAACAAAGGAAAAAGAAAGGAAGAGAAGATGGCTGCCAGTTGCCAGACACCATCACCAATTCTTAAATTATGTTGTGAGCACCATCAGAAAAACAGAATATAGAGGCATATACTTGAAGTAATTTTTTAAATCAGAACTGAGCCTCTGAATATTTCCTTGAATATTCAGTAGCACTGCTAACACCAGAGTATACTGGAGAGTCTATTTTTTATTTTATGATTTATTGGATCTTGCTGTATGTACAGAATGATGTTTTATTAAGAAAGCAAAGGTTACATTGTGCAATCCAAGAAGACATTGGTTTGCACAAATGGAATAATGACATTTCTCTCTGATAACTGAGTGGCAAGTTAGCAGAAACAGAATGCAGTCAGTGGATTCCTGTGAATGACTGAAAACAAGAAAGAAATGACAAATTGAGTTGCATGCTCAAAGACTGGAGTACATTATTCTGTACTGAAACACTTAGCATAAGATGTCTGTGATATTTTAAGCAGATGATTGTCATTTACAGATCTTCTATATGATCTGTGTTTTAGGACATTATTTTCAAGATTTTAGCAGAGAAATTGTCTTTGTATGGTGACTGAAATAAAGCTCAAAACAAATTAAACAAGGATCTTTTGAGGGAGTATAAGAACAACTGGGAAAGAGTAAGATACAAGTGTAAAAACATAAATCAAAATCTTTTAAAGCAAAAAAATGACAAGCAGAATTTCTGTGGAATCAGGTACAACAAGAAGGGTTTTGAAGTGTACTCTCTTCAAACTGTGAGAGTTCAAAATGATGAAAATCCAAATATTCATGCTATGAATAAGTACTATAAAATATTGGACTATAAAAGGAGAACCTATTCTACAAGTAGAATGATTTAATGTAGAATTATCACAATGGTAACATACAAAAGTACATACAGGAACGATCCCTGTAGGAGGACATACACTTCTTTCTTGTAATATACAGGGAAAAAGGGAACCTGATTCAAACATAACATCTCATCACTCAGCACATACCTGTACTTGTAGGCTTTTGGAAATAATTTTGTGTATCAAAAGCAGCCCCAGTAAGCAAAATTTATTTTACTGTTCTTTTCTCTGCAGTTTCAGACTGAGCAGTTACTACAGTATGAAAATAGAGTATCATCTGCAGCAAATATGCCTAAAAATGAGCTTGAAAGTCCTTCTTATTATTTACTTTCCATATCCTATGTTATTTCATACTTGGAAGAATTCCCTATGAGCAACATAAATCACCAGTATGTTGCGGTTATCTTAACTGGACTGGAGCACCAGAGAATGCTCAAAGTAATCAGTTGAAAACCTTCATAATATAGTCATGTTAGGAACCTACACCACCACAACCCCCATTCTGATCCTCTTGTTCTCTCTCAAAAGCACATGAAGGTCATCTAATTTTTCTTCAAGCAGAAACATATATAGAAAAGTAAATAAATTAAAATCACTGAACATTGTTTTCACACAAAAACAACTTACACAAGCAGAAGTTATTTCTGCCGTTTAGATATAAGAATAGGTGCAAGCATGATCAAACTTTTCATTACTTTAACTTATCTTTGAGCAGCAAGTGTCAACTCCATTTGGTATCATTAAAAAAAATAAATAAAAGATTAAGGAAAAATTTGGAGGCTAAGGCCAGGTGAGTAGAATAGACATATAACTAACATCTGAAATTGAGCACTTATCTCATTGAAATTAAAGAAATGGTTCTGATTTTTTATATAGACAAGGTCTATGAAAGTCAGAAGAAAGAAGACAACTGCAAATGGAAACCAAGTGAACATAGAAGAAGAGTTTGATGCCCATCAGTATTAAATGACATTTGGTTTACTAATATGTTAGAGACTGGAAGGAAGGAAGTTATTTCTTTGCTTCTTCTGCTTGTCTATACCCAGGGAATGAGAGCTCCAGAAGGCTGTAAAGTGTAGTACAAGTCATGAAAGAGATCTAGTCCAAGGTTAGGAACCTGTACCTGAAACAGGCAGAATATAATTTTGAGGAACAAGAAGGAGAAAGTCAGAACTCAGAAGTCATAGGAAAGATTCCTGTATGTTCAGAAATTATTTTGAAGCATTTTCTGACTGGCCTGCTGCCATGCCACCTCAAGAAAACAAACTTAAATGGCAATTATGAAAACCTGGAGAGATATGGAGCACTACAGTATGAGAGAGTTGTTTTTCAAAAAACCCAAAAGTATAGAATACTTTTAAATGTACTATGATGATGAAGAGACCTTTAAATAGAATGTCCAAGTTTTATAGACAAGTAATTGAATAGATTGGAGGTCCTGAACTCTGAATTTAGATATAGATTACTTGTAGACTCCTTTCTCTCAAGTGTCAAATTACTTTAGCCTTTAATACTTTGAGAGTTAGGAAAGGGCGCTATTTGTATACTGTTCTCTCATTTAGATTACAAGGCACTTCAATATTGTCCCATTGATTAATTAATATTCTTTGAATAGATATGAAGAGTAAACAGCTGCATATTCATCTGTATAATCACACTAGAAAAAAAAAGCTTCTAGAACATCTGGATGAAGTGCTCCAAGAGAACCAAGAACGGACTAAATTTAGGTTGATATGGAGAGGAACAAAAATAAGTTAAATCTGTATTTTCTATTAAAAAAAGGAGTGCTTATGTTTACCAGTCCAAGGTATGCCAGACTACCCACTGCAAAAAGTCATTAGTAAATAGGAATGTGTGGAATATTCATTCTTAATTTTTCTGTATGTAATCTTGTCTCGGTTTAAGCTCAGCCATAACTCAGTACCACGCAGCTGCTCAGAACCACCCTCCCTTCTTCCCCCCTGCTGCCGGAGAGATGGGGAGGAGAATTGAAAGAATGTAACTCCCACGGCTTGAGATAAGAACAGTCCAGTAACTAAGGTATAACAAAAAACAATACTGCTACCACTGAGAAGGGAAATAACAAGGGAAGAGAATACAGCCACTCACCAACCACAGACTGATACCCAGCCAGATCCAAGAAGTGATCTAGCCCTCCCGGGTAACTGTCCCCAGTTTATATACTGGGCATGGCATGGTGTGGTATGGAATACCTCTTTGGTTAGTTTGGGATAGGTGTCCTATCTCTGCTTCCCTCCGACTTCTCCTCCCTGGCAGAGCATGAAACTCGGAAAGTCCTCGATCAGACTAAACATTACTGAGCAGTAACTAAAAACATCGGTGTTATCAGTGCTGTTCCCAGGCTGAAAGTCAAAACAACAGCACTGCAGCAGCTACTAAGAGGGAGAAAAATGACTGCTACTGCTGAACCCATGACAGTATCCACCCCTTATTCCATACCATTGACATCGTGGTCAGATCCCGTATTTTCAATATACCATCACTCTTATCTCATATATATGTATATATATACACCTCCGCTCAGACACAGAGAGAGAGAGATCATTCCTTAGTGCATGGACCAATCCCTATAAAGCTGCTGAGTCCATCTGGTACATGATGTTGAGCTCCATCTTTTGTAACAGCCTTTCAGAGGAGGAGAGGCTATGTGCAGTGTTCACACTTGTGAATAACCTGGGCAATAGCGTCCATTGCTAAGTCCACATCATTGTCTCTAAATTGGAGAGACATCAATTTGATAGGTGGACCACTCAGTGAACAAAAAACTGGCTGGATGGCAGCACACAAAGAGTTGTACTCAATGGCTCAATGTCTAGCTGGAGGCCAGTAACGAGTAATGCCCCTCAGGGATCGGTGTTGGGACTGGTCTTGTTCAGCAACTTTGTTGCTGACATGGACAGTGGGATTGAGTGCGCCCTCAGCAAGTTTGCTGATGACACCAAGCTGTGTGGTTCGGTCAATACACTGGAGGGAAGGAATACCATCCAGAGGGAACTTGACACACTTGTGAGGTGGGCTGATGCTAACCTGATGAAGTTTAACGATGCTAAGTGCAAGGTCCTACACCTGGGTCGGGGCAATCCCAGGCACAGCTACAGGTTGGGCAGAGAAGAGATTCAGAGCAACCCTGCAGAGAAGGACTTGGGGGGTTGGTTGATGGAAAAATGAACATGAGCCTGCAGTGTGCGCTTGCAGCCCAGAAAGCCAACTGTATCCTGGGCTGCATCAAAAGCAGGTCAAGGGAGGTGATCCTGCCCCTCTACTCTGCTCTTGTGTGACCTCACTTGGAGTATTATGTGCAGTTCTGGTGTCTTCAACATAAAAAGGACATGGAACTGTTGGAACAAGTCTAGCAGAGGGCCTCAAGGATGATCATGGGACTGGAGCACCTCCCGTATGAAGATAGGCTGAGAAAGTTGGGTCTGTTCTGCCTGGAGAAGAGAAGGCTGTGTGGAGACCTCATAGCAGCCTTCCAATATCTGAAGGGGGCATACAGGGATGCTGGGGAGGGACTCTTCATTAGGGAATGTAGTGTTAGGACAAGGGATAACAGGTTCAAACTTAAACAGGGGAAGTTTAGATTGGATATGAGGAAGAAATTCTTTACTGTGAGGGTGGTGAGGCACTGGAATGGGTTGACCAGGGACGTTGTGAATGCTTCATCCCTGGTGGTGTTCAAGGGCAGGTTGGACATATCCTTGGGTGATATGGTTTAGTGGGAGGTGTCCTTGCCCATGTCAGGGGGGTTGGAACTAGATGATCTTAAGGTGCTTTCCAACCCTAACTATTCTATGATCTTGAGTCCATCTGTATGTCGCATCTCTGCCCTGATTGCCTGAGGTGTCATGGGCCCACCAGGCTCAAAATAATTCACCTTCCCCTTCAGCTGTTTCTGCATCTTGTCACTGGGGACTCCATACAGCTGCCTTCCATCTCCGATGCTTCCAAAGCTCTGAAGGACCTCAGTGAACTAGATACTTTCCTATACTGTCCCACATACTTTGCCACTCATGACTGTCCAGCCTTGGGAAAAATCTCCTTGTCCTCCTATATCATCGTCTAGCCCCATACAAGACCCAAACCCAACTCCGCTTAACTTTCGAGATCGGGCAAAATGGTCATGGGTAAAACACACTTTGTTTGTGTGCCAACATGGTGATCCCCATCACAATCAGCAGACAGGTCTCAAGGGTACCTATAGGCCATTCAAAACCTTCAGAACTCTCAAATGATGCTGTAAACAGTCTGGTGGGGGGGCTGAGAACCTAAGGGAAAGTCTCCTTCATTGTTTGGCCATCTGACGAGGGGAAAAAAGATGTGTAATTGCTAAACACTTCTATTATATACCTCCCAAATTATTGAGGTGGTGACCACATTGGGAACGCAAGCCAGATCAGTTTCATGATCAATGATTCTACTGTATTAAGATTCATTACCGTAAAGTACAATGAAACAAGAACCTTAGCCCAAGGTTCCCAGCCAATAAACACTAACAGAGCAAATGCTGCCTGTAGATAAGGTATAACATGCTGAAACTGTGAGTGCAAGGCTTCAGAGCCCAGATTTATTGGCTCTGTGCATTGTTCAATTCAAATATTTCAGGAATCATCATGGGAACATTTTTTCTAAAAGGAAAGATGCAACAGATGTGTTTCTGCAGGGACAGGCTGCAGCAGAAAACATGACTGTGGTTCTGAAAGGCTAACGGGGAGTTCTAAGTCAGTTTTGTATTTGGCTTTGTTTGAAGACTGCAGAGTGCAAGAGACAAATTTTCTGAGACAACTGGGCACCATGGCATTCAGGATTTTAAATAAACCAGAAAACAAAAGTAAGGGTAAAGTCCCACGGTTAGCCATAAAGGACAAGGACAAATTAACTAGCTATGAATTGTTGCATAGTTTGGAGAGAAGAACAGATGTCTTAAACAGCTGCTTTTGATTAGAAAGTGGAAGTAAACCCAGTGTATTCCTGGAGAGCAAGATGCTGTGCTGGAGACAGATAGGATTCCTGATGGAGGCACACAAAACACATGCTTCACTGAAGGCAAAAGGAAAGATGGATTTTGAAAGTTGCAGAACGGTAGCCTCCTTAACAGGACTGGATTTTGCTGGATATGCAAAATATTTTGTGAATCTAAAAGAAGCGGAAGACCCAGATGGTAGTGAACTAGAACCAATCTACTCTTTTCTAAAGAACATTTATTAGTCTCTGCTGGTTTCCTGTCTCTGCTTTTATAACCAGTAATGGCTAGATCATACTAAGCCACTTGACATGCCAGGCAGTTTGTGACTTAAGTTTGAGACTGTAGGTATTCTTATTTTTGCCTAAACTCTTAACCACTTGCTAGCAATCAACCTCAGTCTTCCTGAGTAACGACAAAGTGCAAGAGTAATGGAATTTGACCAACAAAGCCAGTGAAAAAAAGTCACCTTCTCATTTAGTGCCAATTAGCACTAGGTCTTGCCCCAGCTATTGTAAAGGATAATTGAATTGTTTAATTTGCAGATGGATTGTTTTAGAAGGTTTTTTCCTGTATGCTCATTATTGAGTGATACTTAACTCGCACAAGAGTAATTTAAACTGAAAGTCTGTTTTTACATAAAACTGAGTCCAGTTGTTTTATAATAAGTACACAATGTAGTTCTTTAATCATTGTTGCTTTACACCTGAAAACTGCTATGTAAACCACATAAACACTTCTATGCTCTGTTACATATGTCACTTTCATTTTCTACGGTTAAGTGTTTAATTAGACTGGCATCTTAGAAGCTAACTGAAATCCACTTACTTTTATCTGACATGAACTAAACATTGACACTAGATCTCTGTGAATACTAAAAAGACTGCCTGATTAAGATGAGCCATAACAAAACCAGAACAAAAGGATTCTGATACAATCCTGATTACAAAGAAAATAGGCGTAGTGTCAGTGAAATACATGTGTGGAATGATTCTTTTTCCTGACCATTACCATTCTTCCTCTTAAACTTCTAACATGTCTCCTGGACTGCCACATTAAATCAAGACAATTTTTATATACATGGGATTAAGTTAAATCAGACTAATTGTTTTCCAAGTTGTGTTATTTAATGGAGAATGGAGATAATATAGTGAATAAGATATCCCTATTAGCACTCATTAGGAGGCAGTAATGATGGACTATGCATTGATCAGCAAAAGAAAACATGCAATACGCCATTCTTTGATTAATGGAATGACTGCTTGCAGCATGCTCCTTCTGCAGGTGTTTTTGCCTTACTCATATAATGTATCCTGTTTAATGATATAACCAAAAAAAATAAGTACTCCCAACTTCTATATTTAGTATTGGAGCGTCAGCCACCCAGTTTGTCCAGGCAAAATGATGAAATAAGGCGGCTAAGTTCCTGGCACAGAAGATGGAAAAAATTAGATAATTCTAAGAGATTAATTATCCCTCTTGATACGTGAGCTTCCTTGGGGAGCCAAGACTACTAAGAGCAAGGTGTGACTGAATGTCAGAGAAACTCATCTCCAGAGCCTGAACCTTGACTTAAAAGCTTGTATCTATTGGGAAGCCAGCATGTGGAAGGTTGTCTTCTGAGGAAAAATTCTTAACTAGATGAACCCTTGTGTCCTTTGTGTAAAACTAAGAAAAAACCACATATTTTGTACAGTAATTCAGTGATGAGACAACACACAGGATGCAGGTGAGTAGGCAATCAAAGAGTCTGTGTAAAAATGCTCTCAAGCTTGAGCATGAAAGCCAAAGCCAGGTCATTGTTTTCTGTGAAATTTGAAATCAAATGAGAGAAAGAGAGTCTGAAGAAAAGCAAGAGGAAACAGTTCAATGGCCTGGATTCCTCTACATACTTTCTGCCTGGGTGATCTGATGAGGGAATTTAAATCAACCTGCATAGGGAATTTCTGTTTCCTTCAGGGTTATATAGCTGCAGTACTGTGGGGTTTCTAATGCTTTGTAAATAGGTAAACTTAAATGCCTATTTTTAGAACCTAAAAAGATGTTCTTGGAATTTGTCCTAAGCAGCTGCACACTGCTAAGCCATTCCACAGAGTTTTAAATATATGAGGCTGAGAAAATGCTTGGATACATCCCGTGAATATTTGAAATGTGACATAACTATCATGCAGTATATGTAGCTCAAAAAAAAAAGAGTAGCAGCTCATTACTCTTTTCTTCAATAGCTGTTGACAATCTCAGTCACAAAAGGGTATGTATAGTATGGACTTTGGATATGGCACTGAAACACAACAGAGGAGTGAAGAATGTACCTTGGAGCCAACTAATGGGTACAAGTATGTCTGTGGAAGCTTGTCTGCTTAATAGTGAGTAACAGGAGAGGCAGAAGGCAATTGTAGCTGCTTGATAAAGGTATAGCAGGACCTAGAGAAAAATCCAAACCTGAGGTTTGGAATGAGACTTAATTTTTACAGGATTTTCTAGAGATGTATGAAATTAGATTGGCTTTGTTTCTGAAGATGACCTACTCAACAGTGAGAATATGCCACCAATATAATTAAGGGATGCCCTGCTGGTAAACACAGCCTGAGAAACTTCTCCTTTTCCTGAATGATCTTATCTATAAATTTAACAAAACTGACTGCTATTTAGTCCCTGATGCTACAGTATAGCAGTCAATAAAACAGTTGTAGCTAAATCATAGGCATATTGCACCTGTAACTGTAGAAACGCACAAAGCAGACTTTAATAGTATCTTGTCCTAAACTCAAACAGGAACACACTAATACAGCATAAGCACATAAGCATTTTTTTTTTTTAGCCAGCCCAGTAAAAATAGTACTGTCATTGCTAGTAAAGGGCCTTATGCTTATTATGCCTTATGCAAACAGTGTGAAGTTCCAGTCTTGGCCTGTTAGGCTTGTTATCAACTTGTTACAAGAAACTGTGAGGTGAGCTCAGCTTGATGCCGCATGTCTCCTTATGAAGTGCACTGTAAATGTGGGTTAATAGCAAAGGCCTTAAAAATATGAACACTGGTTGAGAACAGCACCCCCAGAGCTACTAACAACAACTGGTGGGCACTTACTGCTCACTGAAGAAATTCAACCTTAGAGAACTGGAAAAAGACTTCCTTTGCTTTGTGAAAGCAGCAGCAGGTGAATAGGGAAAGAATCAGATAAGCAGAAGGGTAAGGCACCTGCCACAGCCTGGAAAAGCAACACTCCCCCCAGGATCAGGCAGCATGTAGCCTGGGGTGGAGGCTGAGGGCTGGGAAAGGGCTAGCCTTATAAAAGATTGCAAATTTGATGGATAGGATCTACTTCATATCCATTTTACCCTCACTGTGGAGATGAAAATATCCAGGACTATAGCCATCAGTGATAATTAGGTGGCATCAGGTCCCTGGTATTGCATTTTGGCAGCTAGTGTCCGCTGTGATTGTTAAGGACCAACTACTTTGAATACATAGTGATAATGACTGATAATAAGAACTAGCTATTAGCAGGAAGGGTGTCATTAATGAGTGCTAGTCCAGGAAAGTTTGCCACTGGCTTAATTTATCAGTCTTCTAAAAACTCCCATCTCTTTTTCTTTAATTGATACTTCTGTTTATATTCAGCTGTTGAATAGTTCCTGGTATTGTTTTGTGGTATTAATTCCCACTTTTCTGAACAATGACCATATGCAGGTTAGTGATATCTTATGTGAAAGATTGTTCTCAATAGCCAGATTCAATGTACCTTTTCTGTGGGGTGAGACCAAAAATATCACTGTGGGAGAGGCAATGCATTTGGCCTTAGGAATACAAGCTACTTCCAGAAAAAAATCAGAACAGAAAAGAGCTTCTTAGCTCAGACATAATGTAAGAGTTCCTCATTTTAACATGCTTGTTTCATGTATTATGTAGTTATTTACATAACTGGCTACCACTGCAACTTAAGTGGCTCAAATTTTTTTGTCAGTATGCTAGTTTAACTGTTAGGTTAAAGAACTGGATGTAAAAGACCTGCAGAGATGTGACTATGCCCCTGTTAGAAACATGTGCATGTACCAAGTCTGCTGGAATTAAGGTATGAACTAAAAGTCATTTCATGTCCATTGTCTTCTGCAAAGTCTCCCTCTGTTTTTATGCAGACTGTCCATGTATATCCTCTCTATAGGCACAAGAAGACTGGATTGCAGAGCTTTAGGAATTTGCTACAAACAGAAACTAAATGCATCTAGGATGTGGGATGGAGAATTAATTCTGATCATTCTTCGTTCTAATTCTGCTAGAAAGTAGTTATAGTCTAGTTTATAAACCAACTTAAAATACTAATTTTATTTCAAGTCTATTTTATGAGGCATTTGCAAATACAGCAAACAGTATACAAGTTTTAAAGGTACAAACCTCAAGTTTCTGTTATAATTGCTGCATAACCTGGTATCAGAATAGTGCCTCTTACATATCCAGTTAACTTGGATCTTTAATTCCTTGAGGAGTGAGAAAGGTCCCCAGACCACAGAAACAATACAGTGAATAAGAATATTCATATTCATATGAATGTGAATGTGATTGATATCCCACATCCTTCACAACAAAATATTTGAGTAATTTTTGCAGCAGATTTCAAAGTGATTTCAAGAAGGTTTTCAAGAATATTTCCCCAGGCAGCCCCTGCTCTGACAGTACTAATTTCATTTGCTCACATAAATTGATTTAAATCCCAAGTGGAGAATCTGACCCTTCCAGAAATTCTCTTGGGTGTTTCCTACTGTAGAACTACCCAAATTGTACATAGAGAAAGAGTCTGTAAATGGTCACTAGAGAAGGTTGCAGCAGACGCAAAAATAGTCATGTAGGCCAGCCTTTTGTACATATAGAAGACAGAAGAGTTTATGTTTAACAGCTGGAGTGGTCATGTAGGACCATGGGCCAGCTGGAATTTACGAACTGAGTAGAACAGGAATTCAGGAAGACGTCTGCCGTCCAGCTGGAGACACCATTGCAAAGATGCATTGCAACACACATTCCACTCTTTCCACCTGTAAAACTGTCCTGTTTCAGTCTCATTCTCTGTGCAAAAGTTGTCCAGTGCCAAGATCACAAAAAATATGTTTATTTTTTTAACACACTGTCTGTGTCTGTGCCACACAGTCCAGATCATCTGACAGCTAATTTTCACATAAAATCTGCCACAAAAATAACTGAATGTTTTCTAGCAAAAAAAAATGAGCCAACCCTTCCAGCTGCAAAAGAGCAATTATGGCTGTCTGAGTTTATCCAGCATCAAGGTCACTTGGACTATAGCAGTCATTCTGCAGGTATAGCCTGGGGAGAGCTGCAAAAGGTTAAAGTGCTCACTGCAGAGAGTTCTTTGGCCCTGTGGATATTTTCACCTTAGCTGCCAGACAATTAACATTGTGATACACAGTTAGAGACCAATTATATTTTAAAGGGATCGAGTATTGTATCTGAAGCTTTGACTAGCTCAGCTAGGTGACTGTATCTTATTCTGACCAAAAACTACCTGTAATTGCCCCGTTTCCACAAGCTGGAGGTATTCCCCTAAGTAAACATGGGCTCAAAATACTTTTAATTGATTTATTGTTAATAAGTGTTTTGAGATTTCTATTGTTATGAAAGACACCAAGTTCACCCAAACCAATTCAGACTTTTTTCTTCATCTGAAATACGAAATATTGTAGGTTATTGCTTCGCAGTAAAAGAAAGACATCCATCCAGTAAAACAGTGACAACCTATATATATTGTTCAAATAGTTAAGACACTAGGTAGTCCAAGTATTCTCATATGCTCCAGCAGCACTTTCAATATAGAGGTTAGCACACATTAGTGGGAAAAGTGTGTTACTTTTGTCTAGTGCCTGAGACAGTTTATTTATTTTTCTCTATTGTGTCTCTAATTAATGCCATAAAGCATAATGAAGACATGTCAGAAGAAGGTACTTCAAGGGAGAATAGGATTATCCAGTTGGACTTACAATATTTCTTCATCTCTGATGACAGGCCAACATTATACTTTATGGTTGTAATAAAAAATGCTGCATGTAATGGTGCATTTTAAGAATCAATCAGCAAATACAAGAACTTTTCAATTAGCCCAAATGTCTAAGGAATTCACACTGCTCCCTGACTCCATCTTCCCAATCACAGTTATGACTCAGCTGATGGTACAAAAGACCTTGACAAATCACATCTCCACCAAGAGACTCACAAGACATATGCATAGTTTCATGCAATTTCTTTGCTAACTGCAATGGATCTAATATTTTTTAAAATAGTAAAAAGTGGGTAGTTTTTATGAAGCAACTTCAGATGTAAATTTAGATGCTTAAGTCCTCCCAAATTTCAGTGAGATTGCTAACAGGATCCTCTGATTGTAGGCACAGTTCTAAAGCTAGTCCTTATTAACTAGGAGACTTATTAAAGAGGAGACTACTGAAAGAAACCACTTTCCCTTATTTTAAGGAAAACAAGGAAGTTTGTGAGGTCTTTACTGAGTGTGGGTGCCCAGGCACTGGTAGTGAGGTCTGCAGGTGTCCTCTTATGAAAAGAGTCTGTGGCTGCTATGCGCTGCACACAGTCAGTTCCAACCCACCCATCACAGGACAGGCTGAGGCCCACAGCCAAGGTGGGGGTGCCTCTAGGAAATGTGTTTAGGAAAGGATAAAAACCTCTGCACTGGACCTGTGAGAGAGAAGTGAGAATATGTGAGAGAACCAGCTCTTCAGACACCAGGATCAGTGCAGTAGGAGGGGAGGAGGTGCTTCAGGCAATGGAGCAGAGATTCCCCTGCAGCTCATGGAGAGATGACAGTGAGCAGATACCCACACTGCAGCCCAGGAAGGACCCCATGCTGGAGCATGTGGGTATGTCCTGAAGGAATTTTGCCCCTGAGGAGCCTACACCAGAGCTGGGGAAATGTGAGAGGGAAGGAACAGCAAAGAGGAGCTGTCATGGGCTGACTACAAACCACCATTCCACACATACCTGTGCTGCTCAGAAGATAAAGCTGAGGGTGGGAAGAAGGAAGGTGGGATTAAGGTATTTCAGTTTTTCTTTTTGTTTCTCTACACACTGTGACATAAGCAGCATAAACATCCTTTCCTTCCAATAAGCAACAAAACCAGAATAATCCTAAAGTTTGCAATAACTAATTTTATTATTTGTTTTGAATTTTTTTATTTGCATTCTACTAGAAAATTAATACTTCAATAAAAATTCATAGCCTGGTCCTGTGTTTGGCATGAGCAGTTTTCTTACATCCATTTTAATATCTCAGGAGGGCAGTTTCCTATGGAGCAGGTAGACAGTTTACAATTGTTTAATTGCATTTTACTCTCTTCTGGTAATTTAATATTTTTCAACATTTGGAAGAACAGTTGATATCAGTTGAACTTCAAAAGTTATCTTTTGGAAGAAAACTCATGTCTGACTCCTTTCTATAGAAATTTCCAAAGGTTAGGCTTTGCGTGTATCATATTCCATGTAATATTTTGGATATTTTCAGTGTGTCAGGACTTTTTACCTCTAAGCTCTATGGCACTTTTGTAGCCAGTCAGGAGAGAGGGTTCAACTGGAGCATTAAAGCTTTCTCTCCTGGAAAAACCGCAAAAGCTTTCCAGCCCAAAATGCAGATTGCAAGCTCTGCTCGTGTCCTGATTCCACACAGGAAGAGATCTGAAAGCACCTGCAGAGTGTCACTGAGCAAAGCACTGTTCTCTGTGCCACCACAGTATGTGCAGAAAATGATCTGTCAAAGCAAGAGGACTTAAACTCAATTTATGCCAGAAAAAAGAAAATGTTCCTAATAATTGTATATGAATAAAGATATATAATTAATCAGCATAAATTAAACATTTATTTACCACCATGGTAAATAAATGTAATTTTTTTCTTTATTGTAAACACTAGGATAATACAGAAAGAAAATTCAGTCATCGTATATCCAGTAAGACATTTTTATGCAGGTCTTCAGAATAATCTCAACAATTATATGTATCTAAGACAAATACAACAACTAGACTTTAAACTGAGGTAGTAGATGCACCATTAATACTCAGTCCGCATACTGAGTGTTTTTCATACTTCATACCCCCTACACCTCCTAGAAACAAAAGATTATAAGAGAACCTGCCATTAGGAAAGCTGAAGAAATTATTCTAGTCTGCAGCTAATAGATCAATTTCTTTTCCTTTACTTATTACCTTCCAAAAGGTACCACATTTGGAGTAAAATTAGAATTGGAGTGTAGATATCAAAGTGGACTATAAATACTAAATATTTAGCAGATCTTTTTAGCATTAAGGGCCTTAGGGTTGTCAAGACAAGTGGAATGTATTAGGAACTGCTTGCTTTTATAGCAGAGATGAAATACATCCAAGTTCTGTGTACATTGTGCACAAAAATAGTAGTTACGTTGTGCAAAAAGTGGAAGCATTGATATAATTACATGAAACTGTAATTCCATAAAGATCTGCTTTGTTTTTTTGTTTCCAGTGAGAAATTTGGCATTTTCTAGCTTTTCAAGTCTAGTATTCACTTTCATTAGTTAAACTGTTACAAAAGTGAGCAAGGGTGGCAAATATTTTCCAAAAGGAATGTTGGAATAGGTTTATTTTTGTAACGATGTCTTTTAGCTATAAAGATAGATTTCACGCAATCATATAGAATCATCTAAAGTTTTAAAACCTGTATATGTATAACAAAATCTATTACTATAGGAGCTTGTCCAGGTATTTGCTACGACTTGTGTATCATTCCCAAGGTCCTTTCCAACCCTATCTAGTCTATGGTTCTGTGATTCTATGATTCAGGTGCCTAAATGTGGACATCCAATGCCATTTCAGGTGTGGGTCATCCACATGTCCTGTATTGTATCTGTTAGCTCCATAAGGATACATCTGATACTTAGAGGCTTCCTTAAAGCTGAAGTCACCTATGTTTTACAGACAAGTCCTGTCCTGTCTGCATGAGTCCTTGTTGTCCTGTAACTTGTATACGGAGTAAGGATATGGAGTTAGGACACATTGGAGTTAGGATATTTTGGCATTCTCATTACAGCTGTGGGACTGTAAGAGTCACACCATGTATCTGTCTCAGATAAAAGGATCTTTCACCATAGTGGTTTTTGAATAACTATTTTCAGAGTTGCATTGAATTTATCAGTCTTTTGTGATGTACAATGGTAAATCAGTGAGGACATGTTGACTGTACTTGGTTTATGTCCTCATTCAATGGCAACATTAGAAATTATTTAGCTGTGCATATTCCTGAGCAATATTTTGGGATTATATATCAAAGAGCTTAGATAAATGGTGTGAATACTATTTAGATGTAGAAAATTATAAAAGTACAAGAAACTCAGAAAAGACAATCAGGTCAAACTGACAATTCCAAAGTTTTCCTCAATTACTTGATCCAATTGATGCAACTTTGCTTCAGGAGGCATTAAGCACAGCATAAACCCATCCAGCACTATTTTGTTGTTTGCTCTGACAGTGGTTAGTGTCTGGATGGTTGGTGGAAATCCAGAGTCCTCTTTATTCAAACAGTTTAATAATTGAAAATATATCAGAAGAGACTTAAAAGTGTTTCAGTTTAATGGAGATGAGAGAGGTGGGCATGACAATTGATCACCCATCAGTAAAAAACCCAGTAATGCCACCCTGAAATGTGTGTTAACATGTGCTTTCTCATTGCTGATAGGAATGCACAATATGTCAGACTAAAGAAGGGACATCCTGCTGGCTGCAGTTAATCATAAAGAATAAACAAGAAAAACTTTTTTGCAGTTATTTTAGCATTTTACAGCAATAGATAAGATTTGGCCTTACTGTATTATCACATGGGTTTCTATAATCAGACATCTATTTCTTATTTTTTACAGAGAAGTATAAAGCATATTTTGAAATTGTTACCTATCTGTGTAAAAATCACATTGCATGGCTCTTCAATATTCATGCGTAAGTTCAGACATACTTCTTACACTGTGAATAGAGAAATTTTTACCAGTTACTAATAAAGATCAAAAAAAGTTGGAAAACAGTCTAGTTCATGTTACAATTCTCAGATGGATTAGATATACCGTATGGGATTCCACCATATGTTTATGAGAAAAAAAGTAGCCATTTTTGCTCCAGTTGCTGATACACCATCTGTAATCTTCTCTTGTTTCCTATATGATCTTATTATGACACTTTGGAAACAGTGCAGTATTTTTAAATGCTTTCTACAATTATACTGCAGTTCAATCCTAATTTATATTTTCATTTTAGAGATCATTCTTGTATTATTAACAAGACCAAAGCAATCTGTAAAAAATGTAAATTTTATCTGAACATACCCAAGGAAGGATCAGAGAATGACTGCCCTTTGGCAAGTCTGTGCTTCTACACTAGTCCTATGGCTTTACTACTGCTGTGCAGTGCGAGAAAGACCATGAGGCTCTGATGTTCATCTGTATGTGTTGTCTGTCCAGAAGGGTGATGGATGATTAGCGCTCCATAGACTCACTCCAGCATCCCTTACACAAGATTCCTAAAATATCTGCTCTGGCCAGTACAATTTGTGTTTCATGTTTTATATCTAGATTACTAGTAATCTAGAGATAGATAAGCAGTATTAAAACTGATTAAAGATCAAAGCTATCATTCTGTATATTTTGATAGAATACTTATGAAAGACTTTGCATCATGAAATATAAAGGTAAAATTTCAGTGGGGGTTGTTTGATTTTAAAAGCATAATTGATGCAGAACCTCTACAGTCTGTTACTGAAGTGTATTAAATGGAGATAAAAGGTATTAGGGAGTGGGAACCCAAATACTGACGTGAGAAGGAACCTGAAATGCGTTAGTAAGAGAAGTATGCAGAAGTATGCACTCCCTGGAAGAGGTGATAGCAATTCTACATCACCAGTTGCCCTGGGTTCAGCAGTAGCAGTCATTTTTCTCCTTCTTAGTAGCTGGTGCAGTGCTGTGGTTTTGACTTTCAGCCTGGGAACAGAGCTGATAACACCGACATTTTTTGTTGCTGCTCAGTAATATTTACTCTGACCAAGGACTTTCTGAGCCTCATGCTCTGCCAGGTAGTGGGGGAAGCTGGGAGGATGCAGAGACAGGACATCTGACCCAAACTAACCAAAGAGGTATTCCATACCGCAGCATGTCATGCCCACTATATAAACTGCGGGCAGTTACCCGGAAGGGCCAGATCACTGCTCAGGTCGGACTGGGTATTGGTCGGCAAGTGATGAGTGGTTGTATTATATTCCCTCGTTATTTCCCTTCTCATCATTATTATTGGTGGTAGCAGTAGTGGTTTGTGTTATATCTTAGTTACTGAACTGTTCTTATCTCAAGCCGTGGGAGTTACATTTTTTTAATTCTCCTCCCCATCCCTTTGGGAGTGGGGGCTGGGAGGAAGGAGTGAGAGTGGGCAAATGACTGTGTGGTTGCTGGGTTGCCTGCTGGGCTTAGGCCATAATGCCAGTAAGCTAGTACAGGTAAGGAAGAATCTGCTAAATTTGAGAGGTGCCAGGTTCTGGTGAATTTTACACTTAGTTATCAACTCCTTAAGCAGTTCCCTGTATTGCACATTTTGATACATGGCTGTGTTTCCAAAGGTGATATTCCACGATAAAGTTTAGATAAAAAATACACTAAACACTGATGCTTCAATAAAAGGCAATCCTATCTTAATGAAAATCACTTTTAAAAGTATAAATTCCCCAAAGTGTTCTCACAAGATGTATTGCGTACTTTTGGTCCTTTTCCCACATTTTAATACGTTTTGCTCAGAGCTGTGTCATAATTCTGGCCAGGAAAACTACTCAGTGCATAATGCCTGAATGTTTTCACTACTGTTACTATCCTCTTTGTCCTGTTAGAAGGAAGGAAAAAGGGGAAAAAGAAAAGCAAGCAGCTTCCAGATTCATTAACAGGTGCACTGATCCTATTGATTCTCTATCTCTTAATAAACAGGATGTTCATGAAGAGCCTGTTTATATTCCTTTATGATCTGTAGCAGCACTGAGGCTTTTTTTTTTTTTTTTTTTTTTGAGCTCTCTCCTCATATTACATAGGAGATTTATGGGTCTAGAAAGGATCAGAATAGCTTTAAAAAGATCATATGTGGGCTGCAAAGCCTTTCTAGGAGCCCATAGGGGTCTCTGTGGGACAATCCATACAGCTGAGGGTTCTGTGGAGCAGCAGGGATAAAACAGCCTTTCCTGCCTTTGAAACAGACAGAGCTATTGTGATGAAATGACAGAGATGGAAATACTGATGCAAAAAACAGTGGGAAATAATGTCACTTTAGGCAGAATTAACTATAACTGTACACTTTGCTGTCTTTGCAAAGGGCTGGGTTTGGGTTTTTTCCCCTCTAGTTTCATTTCACTTCAGTTCTTTTTGCAATTTAGAATATTGGAGTATGTAAACACAATCTTTAAAATACTTTCTTAACTACAAGAATACAAAGAATATGTTATTATTCATGTTTTAAAATTCAGTGGAAATTCTCAGGAGCAAAGGTTCTATCCTAGGCTTTTGCTACAATAGGTTAAATATCAGTGAAAATAAGATTAAGTTTTTGCACAGGAAATTTTCTTGAAATTGAATTTACATTAACTCCTTGTTGCAAAATAAAACATCATGGATTTGTCATAATCTTATTGTCCAGCAGCCTGTTGTACAGTGCTGTTCTGTTCTACGTCAGTGCGATTTCAATCTGCGTCTGAGTACCTACTCTGCAGCATTGCACTAAGACCAGAGGTTTCACTGACAGCTCTTTTGTCATGACTGCAGTCTATTTTAAATCTCATTTCTCATAGATTTCACAGGGGAATTTGTATGCACATAATGTAAAAGGAACTCAAGCAATATTATGGACAATGAAAGCGCAAGCTTCTCCTTCCTGCCATTCTCCAAAGAGGAGCCACAGCAACTGCCTCTGGGTGTTCTTCATTCTGTTTCACCACTTTGTCATCTGGGGAAACATAAGAGAATCAGTGCATCAGATTCTGGAGGTTATGCGTTAGAGGTTATTTCTTTTTAACAGATGAATTGTTTTCCTCCTTTTCCTCATAAATATAAACAAGGGGAAAATACTGTAAGTAGTGACAACTGAGGTAACTACTGCAGCTTTCCTCAGATACAGATAAAAAGGTTGTAAACCTTGCTTGACAGTGTCCAGTCACAGCATGAAGGATAAATTTTTCATGGACTTCGCATTAGTGTGATGTATGGTTCTCTTTACCCCCTTCCCCCCAGCAAATTACCTTCATCCATGATAAATGTAAATATAAGAACAAGCAGTAACATTACTTGATAATTTAATTCTCCTTCACTATGTCCTTGAAATGTCCCACAA
Source organism: Psilopsiagon aymara (assembly GCA_024733675.1). Taxonomy (NCBI): domain Eukaryota; kingdom Metazoa; phylum Chordata; class Aves; order Psittaciformes; family Psittacidae; genus Psilopsiagon; species Psilopsiagon aymara. The sequence goes on along the minus strand of JANRGW010016558.1, from coordinate 12,219 downwards.
AGCATTGCAATCTTTTAGAGTGACTTAATGCATGAAGTATCCAAGTACTGAGAGATTGCTATAGTTTCACAAAATTAGAAAAGCATTGATTTTAAACTGTTCTTTTTCTTCTTTATTAACATCTTTCTTTGTACATAAAAGGGGATTTGATGGAATACAGCTGTCTCTGGTCTTTAAAATTATAATGCCAATTGAGATGTTTATTATTAAATAGTTGGCCTTATTCCTGTTGTAAATTTTAAGATTACAGAGTTATTACATTCTGCCAATAAAATTAAGAATGCACGGACTGATTTATTTTCATTTAAGCATGAATAAAAATGGGTTTAACTTCTTGATCTTATGAGAATACACTATGCAAAGACCTTCATCTTAAGCAATGTCTCAAATAAAAATGCCTGGACATGACTGGGATTTTTTATTTTTTTTTTTAATAAATATGGAACACTGAATAATTCTTACTTGAATCATTTGTATCATACCTTACAGTCTTCATTAGAGATGATACCTTGATTTTTAGGTATCCGAATATAAGGCATTTCTGCCCCATGAGATATAACATTCATATTATTCATATCAAATCATATATTTCTAGAATATCTGGAGGCCCAAAAGTCAGGAATCCTGTATTTTTGTCTGTATTCACTGAAAGCAGACACAATCCCAAAACATGATGGCCTGTTCCTCTTTCTTATAAAGCGGAAAAATACTGGAGCCTTCATCGTTCAACTGTAGGAGTTAACTTGCCGGGATGAGTCCCTGCTCCTTTGTGCCTTTTTTCCATCTTGTCCTGTGCTCCCCGTATATATGGTCACATGATGGCCTAACTTAATCAGAGTAGTTGCACCTACTTAATTTTAACATATCTTCTATGCAGCTGCTTTCTTGCTTCTGCCAAGGTATGGGATCTGTTGTCTCAGCTCAATTGATAGGGAGATGTCAGGCCTTTTTTAATTCTGACAAGTGCTGATTGAGCACAAAACCCAGGAGTTTCACCACTATTAGTTTTGGAGAGTTGTGTTTAACTTGAGATGCTAAGGAAATTGCAAGGCTAGCAACTGAAAGGCTTTAAATATTTTTAAATGGGTGTACCCAGCCTTGAGTAAAAAGTGCAGCACATGATAATCATGCCGTCTGTTTCACAGCTTGGATCTTACAGGACTGAGGTCTGTTTACTGAATAGGTGGCATGGCTGTGACTTACAACTTTATGATCTATAATAGTGCATATGAGGTTATAATACAGATAAGAAGAAGAATGCTGCAAAATTTGGTGAGTACAGCCACAATAAATTTCTGAGAGTAGTAATATTGAACCAGTTGCTACTACCTAAGTGTAGAGGAAAAGTGTCTGTAGCCCTTCTACTTCCCTGCTAAATATGCACTTGGCTATAATAACATTTCCATTTGCTTCTCTTTTTGTCCATACCACTATTACTGTAATTGCTATGAACAACTGAAAAGGTATTTTAAGAGTAGCAACCCAAAATTCTGCTTGCAGGAGCAAAGCACTGTATGAACAGAATATACATTTTTAATTCACAGCTGGTAATTGCCCTTGTGAATATGATAGAATAATAGAATCATATCATTGCACTTTAGACTAGGTCTCATCTGATATAAACAGAAATGGTTCTACATATACAGTTTGTCCCTCATAATGCTCTTGTCCTTAATTTTCATAGGTTTGTATTATCCAGGAGTTGCCTTCCTCGGAGTATCATCCTTGAGCTGTAACCATTGACATGGGATATGCAGACATGGAAAGTCCTGGTGAAAACAAAAGCCCATTAACCAAAATTTGGGGGGAGAGGCAGTTCTGTTTAATGTTGGCTGAAATTTAAGGACTCATGTAGGAGTTCTGTTTTCTCTTGTAACAACTGGCTATGATTCAGCCTTAGGCATAACATTAAGAGGCTTTCAAACTTTCATCTTTTTTTTTTTTTTTTTCCAGCTCTTTAGAGTCTAATGGTCCTAAACCAAAAATTAATTTGCTCCAAAAGTTAAGTATCTTCAATAGGAAAAAAGTTTGTAACTAGAGAAAAAAAGAGCATGAATATACACTTTATGTATTTGCTTACACTTCTTCCCCACACTTTCTTCATGCAGAGAACTGCTATAGACCGCGATAGGATCTGAGGATGATCTACCACCTGCATCATCAGAGGTAGTAATAACAGATAGTTTTGCTCAATTTTTGGTATATTTTATTGTCTTGCCAAGGTGGAATTTGAGACAGCTTTTAAATTTAAGATTGAGAGCAGATTTGGATAAGTTCTACCTAGCTAACAGCAGAACTAGTGGAAGAAAATCCAAAATGTCATTGTTGTCTGTGATATGCCTGGCATCATAGGAAAAATCTTTGTTCTACCTGTAGGAAAAGCCTCTTGGACTATTTTGCCCTCACACCATACACACATCTGTTACTACTCCCATTCTTTGAAATTTGGTGCCTTTGGTATATTTAGTATCTTTGTGAATTAAACCCATTTCAGTAAATCTTTACCTATTACACATAGTGATATTCTGTTTCATATATGCACTTTTAAATAAGTGTACCCTGCCTAAAGTAGAAAAAAATAACCTGATAGGACAGTTTCCTTGGCAGTGAGAAAGAAAACTATATGGGCAGTAGGTATTGCTAAGGTTCTGGTGAGACACAGAAAAACTCTTTTAGTAAATCATATCAGTATATGATTTATTGTAATCACAGTTTTTTGTCCAATGGGCATGAGTACATGTCGTGGTTTAGGCCGTAAATCAGCCATGCAGTTTGCTACATGGAGAATCGAAAGACTGCAACTCCCACAGGTTGAGATAAGAACAGTTTAGTAACTAAGGTATAACACA
>JANRGW010016556.1:12500-36609 GCA_024733675.1 Psilopsiagon aymara | reverse complement strand
AGGTATAACACAAACCACTGCTGCTACCACCAATAACAATAATGATAAGGGAAATAACAAGGGGAGAGAATACAACCACTCACCACCCACAGACCAGCACCCAGCCTGACCCGAGCAGTGATCTAACCCTTCTGGGTAACTGCCCCCAGTTTGTATAGTGGGCATGATGTGCTGTGGTATGGAATACCTCTTCTGCTAATTTGAGTCAGGTGTTCTGTCTCTGCTTCCTCCCAGCTTCCCCTCCTTCCTGGCAGAGGATGGGACTCAGAAAGTCCTTGGTCAGGTGAACATTACTAAACAGCAACTAAACCATCGGTGTTAGTGCTGTTCCCAGGCCAAAAATCGAAACCACAGCACTGCACCAGCTACTAACAAAGAGAAAAATGACTGCTACTGCTGAGCCCAGGATAGTAATAGCGCTGTACCCAGCCAGGCGCAAGACATGGTGAAAACCTCAGTGCTTGGGCCTTCTGGATTACTACTTCTTGTCAGCCCATCCAGGTAGCGACAGGAAACAGTATCTCCCAAACCTGTCAAATCTATCACTCTTCTAGTTCAAATGCTGACAAGTCTTGGTAATGCACACTTTAAACAGATCTGTTCTCTGTCACTGCCCTGACAATAATACATGAAATCCACAATCACAGTGATTTTAGAAACAGACAAAACAACATGATCTGGAAAAGCCTGATCCTGCTAAAGCTTACTTAGATGTGTATTTTAAAGGGAATATTTTTGCGCTAACATTTTTAAGAGTATTATGTGTCTCTAATCCTGAATCTCTGTTTTGTTTTGGATGTCTTGATTCCTTATCTTGGCTCTTCAAATATTCCTCATTTTTCTTGTGGCTACTTCAGACCGTTCCTTTGGTTGTCAAAGCCTTCTGCTAATGATGCTTCCGCACTGTGTCTAGATATCCAATAATGTGATCAATCGTAACTCCCTCTCCACTGAGCTTAATTTCAGAATCGTAACAGATGTTGTCAGAAAGAAACTAATACTATATGTTTTCTCACTGGACATCAAAGATAGAACTATATTTATCGTAAGAAGAATCTGATGCAAAAAATGTCTTCAGTGCTAATACCATCCCATATGAAAACTTTGCTAAAGATTAGTGACAACAACAGTATCAGAGAGCATGGATGACCATTTATGTGTATTTACTGATTTGACTGTGTAGCAATACACTTGAAGCACAAACCGTGTTGAAAGAATGTTGGTTTCTACACTCTTCTGGTCACTGTGCTCTGATGCTAATAGGTTTGGTCTGAACTGACCAGTTACCCTAGTGACCTGCCATTGTAGGTTATTAGATACTGATATTCAACAGAGGTGATGGATACTAAAATTTAATGAGTAGGAGTAAAGTCTCTTTATTACTAAGCAACATGTTTTGAGTTTTCGTAGTTCTGTGTGAACTGTTTCTGATGTTGCTGAGGTCTTGTTACCTTGCAATTGGATGTGTTCAGTATGAACATGCTGGCAGATTCAATTTTCTCACTTTTGTGAAAGAGTTGCTTTAAATTTGATCCTTAAGAGAACAATGGTTCAGATACACAGATCATTTTGCTCTCTGGATAATATATTCATTGGACTATTCTTTGAAAAATAAGTTCTGGATTTTCCTAAGAGCTCAAAGGATCCATTAAAATGCTATTCATTTCATAGTGAAGCATTTCGAGGTTTTTTTCATGTTGCTGTCTCTCTAGGATCTGAGTTTGAAATTCGCCCTGGCCATAGCAAGAAGCAATGTAATGTCCATATTGAATCGTTTAACATTATAGAGTTATTGGTAATAACATTACCATTGTTACTAAAATGTTACTGTTGATTCCAAATATCTATTACATTGCAGGTTCTGAACAGAGGTACACACACTTCTCTCTTCATGTGCAACTAACTTTTCAAAAGCATAAAAGTAATATAGTGACATTTCTTTGCCATTTTCTTCAAATTACCTTAAAATTCTAAGTATATGGAATATAGGCACCAAAAGCATATCAGTAACATTTAAGCTTCTGTTGGGTAAGCAATTCTGGGTCTTTGGTTATGTCCAGGTGCATAGCTCTTACACAATGAATGCATAAGTCAATTCTCAGTTCCTTTGATACGGTAATGTCTCACTAATGGAACTATGGAGTAATATTAGACAGGGTTCTCAACACCTCCCACAATACTGTGTAAAATACAGTTTCTCAAACAGCCTTCTCCAGTTTTTAATATTATCACTTTTTCTGTAGTAATAGTAGACTCTATGCAGTGTTTTCACTCCTTTACACACTGATAATGAGTGAATGTTCATGTGGTCTGTTACACAACACTAAGCTCTTATTTCACTGTCTGCAGTTATGTTCAGTAAGTACAATATGAACATCATCTCAATTAACAGAATACCTTTAGGGCTTTTCTTAGCCAACTATTCTAGCACGCTTGTCCATACTGTCATCAGCACCTAATCAACTAATGATGGCTGAAAATGAGGAAGGCCAATCCCAATAAATCCGAAGGATAGTAATTTTTCTCTTTTAATGCCCTTCTCCCTCCTTCTTCCTTCTTCCTACGGCACATTGCAGTAAATTAATGTCATAGTGGTTATTACAGTAACGCTGCTATGGCAAGTATTCAAGCAACGATCCTCGAATATTTTACCTCAGCATTTATTTGTCCATAAAATAAAATAGGATTTATTACAGTACTCTCTGTTTTGAGGACTGCATGGACGGCAGCTGTGACAACTCCTCATCTCCACTGCAGGTAAAGATATAGGGGATGTTTCCCTGAAGCTAAAGAGAAACAAGGATCATAGAAGTCAGTTAACTACACAACCACAGTGTTACACAAATTGTAAAATAAATAAATATAAGCATAAAAGTCTTTCCTTGTACCTAATAAGAACCCTAAGAAAAATCATTCAGTAATTCTGTCCTTAAAAGGACTCAGTAAATTAAAGGGGTATTCATTGCTTTGGAGATTACTGTGTCCAAATCAGATATAGGATTTTGAGATCAAAAGATGGAAAGATAAATGTGAGGAATTATTGTTGAAAGTCCTATTCAGAGAGGGCATAAGAGGAGGAATTGCAAAGAGAAAAAAGTATCTTGGTCAATAAAATTTTACAGAGGTTTATGGTGAGTATTTTTCACTTAAAAAATAACTGGTTTTGACTGTATGAAAGGCTCCACCTTACAGAAAAGGATCCAAGATTATAAAGCATTGGTTCTGAAGGCAGCCCTGTGGAGATACAACCCCTGGCTTAGAGATATTCATATTTTCAGCTGCATGTAAATTTCCCTGTGTCATTAACATCTCTGAGCTCTGTAATTAGGTCTCTCCTGATCTGGTTATAGTTTCTGTATGTTATGAGTATGTAAGCCCCTCTAGGGAAACACAAGGCCAGCCTTACAGGGTTTCCCCTTTCTGTTGCATAGGTTTGATCTAATCTTGAGCAAGTACATCCTAGCAACTGCTTGCTTTGAGGTCACAGTGAGATCTCAGTGGTAAGTGTGAAGGGCTATAAAGCATTATCAGTCTTTGCCAGCGCAAATCTCTACTAGTACACCAAACCTAGAACAGTTTCATCCTTCATAGATGCAGTACTTTTGCCTAACTGGCATTTCTCATTTTAAATCAATTCTCTTAGTGTTTGTATTCCCCAGATTACTCTCAAATTTCCAATTATAATTATGACTTTATTTCTGCATCTGTTTTGGGGTAAAAGAAACATATATTTTTTCAGTATGAAACATGTATTTTAAAACTTAGCAGTGTTTGAAAAAATGTCCCTTTTCCAATAAATATTATTTCATTAAATGAAATATAACATATAAACCAAAATGTTTGTCCTTCTGTTCTACTTCAATCTGGCAAACATAGGAGAATCCAAGTACAAAGAGAAAAGTACTTTATTAAAGGATGTTTGCATTTGGATTAGTTTGTTCAGAAGGCCTTGTCTACAGCATTACATCCAACAAATGCTGTCCTCAGTATAAGGAAGCGCCCATTCCATGGCCCAACTATATCTTGATTTTCTTGAATATGATTTCTGCTTAGTTATGACAGAATAACGGATAAAAAGATAGAAAACCAGTAAAGAGGGGAAAAAAATCATATATAGAATCACTTAGAATGAATTCTGTGTGTAATTACTTGCATTTTTCTAACTACTGTATAAACAGTACTTTTAACAAGGCAAACTGGAAACTTGAAGATAAATCTGCTTAGGAATATAGCTTCAATTTATTTCACAATGATAACTGAAAACTTTGTTTCTGCCGTGTTGCAGTCAATTTCCACTGAGCTCACTCTCTGAATGCGTGATTAATCATATGAGCACTGGGGTTGCCAATAAATACCAAAACCTTAAAACAATAACAACTTGCTCATTTTGTGCGGTCATTCCAAATAGCTAAACCACCAGAAATTGTCAATATACACCAATATCAATGCTCCAGGGTCTCTACATAAGATTGATTTCCCTCTCTGAGGATTTCATCTGTCTCCATCAACAAAAATATTTTGTCCTCCCTAAATAATCCAATCAAAAGTCATTCTCCTGTGGAACAGTGAGAGGTGTAAATTGTTTGGGTTAATCTCTGCTTTGAGGTGGTCTAGAAAGTCTCTGCAACTTTGTCAAATGTAGCCTTGGAGGGAGAATTGTGGTTTTGTGGTTTGATATGTGCTAAAAAAAAATGAATAACGAGGGTGTCTAAAACTGATGTAGTGCTTGGAAAATAGTATATCTGGGAGAAAATGCATTTTAAAGCTCTTGCTTCTAATGCAGATTATAATTGTCAGTCTATTCCTCTTTTTAAGGCCTACAAGCTCCTCTGTATTGAAGACGAGGAAGGAGAATAAAAGGTATAAGGCTGCTTTCAGGGGAGAAGACAGAAAAAGGGAATCTCAGAAGCCCACAGAGACCTTCCCCAGAACATATGTGGATCAAATCAGAGATGAGACTAAAGGATTGCTACCACTTATAGCCTTCTGCCCTCTATGAGCTGCAAATACACAAGTAAATTTTAATAGAAATATGCTGAGTAGTTCAGATTCCAATTCTCTGTCTGCATCTTCTTCAGAAAATCATTTTGCACTTTTTCAGTTTGGGAAAGACCAAGCAGAAATTTTTCAAAGAAAGCTTTGCAACCAATAGGACAGGTTGCAGGCAAGCAGTATGGCAAAGACTGCTACGGCAGGGATAACTGCTTTGCATAATTGTCTTGTCCATTGTGTAAAACAGCCTTTCCACAAACACTGTAAATTGGATCAATGCAGATTTTATGATCTTCATCCAACATGTTCTGGAAGGAAGACAACACAGACCCAGATTCTTCATTAATTCTCTGTTTGCTCTAAGTAGGGCGCAGTAAGATCAAGTTCTATCCCAAGTGCATTGGAAATTACGACATTTTTTAAAAAAATTTTGGTGTTTTGGAAGTGTTGGCCAATAGCTCTTATGGCTGCCACCCCTGTCCCAACAGCAGAGCATGATGGCCAGACTTTGCATTAGCAGGCAACTGTGTGTATTGACTGTATTTAAGGGCAGCTAACTCTGCACAGGAACAGGCAAGCCAGCTTGGGAAACAGTCACTCTCGGGATTTTGTGCCAAGATTTCTGGTACAGGTGTGTGTTTCTGCCATCCTTATTAGACTTTCCAGGCTGAGGAGAGCAATTGGTATTTATTTGTTGGACTGAAGTTACCAAAACAACAGCCACACAGGACAAGCATGATTTGCTTTCATCTTGGCCTGGTACTAGCTCAGAAATATTAAAAAGAGCTGTCCTAGAACCTTGTATAACATAGCCTTTTTAAGTGGAATAATTTTTAATTAGGTTATAGGTTAGGTTATCTTAGTTTCAAAGATCAGCATCAAAATAACAAATTGGCTCTGAAGGAACTGAATAATTATCTCTAAACAGGCAAAGAACAGATTGTTTCACAAAATATAAATATCCTCACAGTATTTGTGGCCTTAGCTTTGCCTTGATCAACATATAAACTTCTTTTTGACTCTTCTGTTGCAAAATTTTCTCCTTTGTGGAGCTGAACAACAAATCTTTCTAATGTCATTGTGCAAACCAGTATACATTCAATTTGAACAGAAAATTATTTTCAGTAAGATGAAGCATAAATTTCTCCTTTATAAACATTGCAAATATGGGAAATGCATTTAAAAGACATAACTGAAGGAAGAAAATATCACTTTATTCTACTGAAACCTAAAAATAAATTCCAAGGAGCATGGCTGCTACTGTCAGGAGTATATATGGATTTCTTGCTGACATTAGATTCTCCAGGCTGAATGTCAGGCTCACCAAGAACAGGGCGGTAGTTGTGGTGGGAGGTGGGGCTCAGGTTATAGGCTAGAAGGCTAAACTTATTATTAGAAGGGCAAGATGAAACATCATGATTATCATTCAGAAAACTGCTAAAACATATTTGAACATTATCTTGAGGCAAATGTGTCAGATGTTAACAATAGTTAGGCAAAAATATCGTGCTATAGTGTTATGACCCTAGGGCCCTATTTATTTAACAGGAAGGTACTATAGAGTACATACGCATACCAGAAATTTGAAAGGCAGAGATAAGTGTTTTTGAGGCTCTCACACACAAAAGAATAAAATGAAGCCTTAGTTACGTATGTTGCTAGATCAGAGTGTCTGTAAATCCACTTGTAGATTTTTTGGATTAGATATATAATAATTTAACAGGTAAATATATAGCATACAAAGATTCTATTCTTTTTTAAACAAAAGAATATTATCCTATATCTATATATATTTTGTTTAGTTTGTTTGTTGGTTTTTTTTAATAAATTAAGTTAAAAAGAAAGGAAGACATTAAATAGACAACTAGTTAAATTTATTCATATGCATTCCACCAGGCAGATTAAAAAGCAGTCTAAGATTGCATCAGAATGGTTAAACACATCTGTCAAATGGCCAGAGGGTAGTGGTAGTAAAAATACTTCACAGCTGTAAGATCTCAGTCTAGAGTTTGTAGGAGAAGAACAGTACAAACTAATAAATGAAGGGGTGTACATATAATCCTCCTGAAATCTTTTTACTTTGGAGAAAGTAAGCCTCTGATCACACAGTGGCATAAACATGAGGTTAATGGCAGTGGTCGGTTTTCTTATTTCAAGGGAGACATACCAGAAGGGTGTTACTCTCAGCTGGCTGTTATGTGACAGTGAACAACTCAAAACCCCTCTAAATTTGAATTTCCACTAAGCTTTCTTTCACAACACTAACCAGTTGTAGCCCACACTTGGATTCTTTTAACTGCTCTGTGATCCTACCTACCAAGCTAACCCTCCTACTAGATATGTCCAGCTACAGGCTAGTAGAACAGAGGAGGCCACATAGCCATACTGCAGAAATGTGTGAAGGAAGTTTGTACCTGCGTGAGGCAAAAATACTCTGTTGGAGAAACTTTAACAGGACTTGATAGGGCACTTCATTTTAAAGCAGTCATTGAATAAACCTGATAAAGCAGCAAAGCTTAAACTAATATGCAAGTAATTTTATATATAAAACTATAAACAAATCTTCATATATAAATTGCAATATAAGTGATCTTATACATTTTTTGAAAATTAAATAAAATTTGTTTGGATAAGAATTTTAGAAAATATCTGAAAAATTACTTGTTGCAACTTCTAAAATTAAGAAGAAAAAGATAGAAGAGATGTCTCTTAAGTACTTGGGAAGTGACAAGAAAGAAACTCTGGAAAATTCTACTGTCAGCACCAAAAACCCTAGAAACATTGTTAATACTAGCTAAATCAGAATTTGAAACTACTAGATTCTCAAAGAGCCCATGCAAGAGATGGGCACATATGTGAGTGGTTAGAGGGTCAGGATCTAAGAACCAAGTTTGGTTTTTAATAAATCATGCAAAAGAAAAAAAGAGTATTGAGGAAATAAATTTGCAGAATACAAATTCAGGAATGCTAATTGCTGAAAGTTGCTTTATGTACTCTAATGTGTTAAAAGAGAATATTCAGTGGTTTAATAAGTTTGTGATCAGTCATGTCCTGTGCAACAAGGAATAACTGTTATGGAAAGGGAGAGGGAGAACATCAATACTGAGCCTTTTGGTGTGATTCCTTTATGAGCCAGCCTCGTCCTTGCATTAGCAACATGGCTAGAATAAGGCATGCTCTGGGAGGGGCATGGCTCAGGGAGGCAGAGGTGGCATCCCTCTGGTTAAGATTGTAGGAAACAAGTTCGGGCTTGCACATTCTCAGGGGACATCTGGGAAAGAAGAAAGGGCAGCCTGAGATAAGCAACTTCTGCGCAGGTTGAGAAAAGACAGTATGTTTGTTCTGGCTCCCATTAGACCTGAATGGATAGCAGATCCCCCTGGTTGAAGTTGGTGTGTGGATACCAACCTCTGACAACAGCATCCTCTGAGACTAACCTGTCATTCTGCTGCAGAGGTGGGCTGTGCTCTTTTACAGGGAGTAAATGTACAGTGTGTCTTACTATAGATTGCCCTTTAGCCTTTTTCCCTTCCAGGGTAAAATTTTCCTTTTGCAGAGTCTCTTTAGCCATGCTGGGTATCCATGTGATTGCGTTTCTTCAATCTGGAACAAAGACTCATCACAGTCTGTCTGTAAATGAATGATCTCAGGTCACAGGGTATCTCACAGAAAGGAATGAAAGTCCTCATGTTTAGAGCCAATATTTAGAAGTGCTTTCTTTGAGCCACCTCACTTATGTAAGTAGTTCAATTAAGTTGAGCCTGAGCAAGGAAAATTTGACTACCTCTTTTACGCAAGTATTTCCTTAGACCCCCTTGTTATGCTCTTGCAGTTTCGTTTATACCAATTTTAAGCACTGGATTTGGCTTTCTGTTCTGGAGGTTGCATTCCTTTTTGGAGTATCATGCTCACTGTGGTTAAGTTGAGAAGCAGATAAATGCATAAGCTGATGACATGATCAACATCTGCTTTATGACTGTACTCTGTTTCGCCACATTTGTCCATTATGTTATTCTGTCCATTTCCCAGTATGGAAAGTAGCAGAGAAAGGCCCTAATCCTGCATGTCAATATCAGCTCCATAACCCAAACTGGGATTTTATTGTTTCAGTGATGTTGCCAAGTGCTATAAAGAGCCTAAACGTTTTGTGTGTGACGTTTTTCAGAACTTAAGACTTCAGATGCCTTCTTTTTTTCTTTGGGTGTGTGTGTGTTTGTGTGTGTTGGGGAGTTGGGGTTTTATTATTTTTATTATTACGACTACTACTATTATTATTATTAATAATAATATTTTCTTTCTTATTCATGATAATTCCTTAAATGTTTTGTGGTTCAAACCTGGGAAATACAAAGCATGTCTGGAGAATTCTGTGAATTTTTTATCTTGAGGTGATAATGCAGAGATTTGCATCTAAGAGATGTTTCTCTTTTGATACCTTTCTGTACTTCTGATGGTTGTTCAGGTTGTGTGGCATGTACATTACAGTTATGGCAACATAGTAACACTTTAAATTAAGGTGATATTTATAAATATTTTATTATTTATGCAACATTTGATAACATGCTTGTAAAAAATCTTGGAAGTATGCCTTGAAACAGCAGACAAAGTATTTGAACAATATTTACGTCTTAAAATATTGTTGTAAGAGCTTATCACCTTGCTGTGGCAGCATTTTAAGCATTTATTGATGATGCATTTTATAACGTGCCTTACAATAAGTTATTAAAGGATGTAGTGGCACCAACTAATCATTTCATAAACATGAATAAAGCATTTATACTGGGCACCTTAATTTAAAGTGCTTGTAGAAACTTGCATAAAATGTTAGGAACAGCTGACATGCAGTATTGTTGCTTTGTGCCGTGCCAAAGTGGTGTCATGTCCCAGTATACACAAAAGTCTTATGTGGAACCAGAGCTTTATTGCTTCCAGTGATAGAGCTGGAAACTGCGCAGCAATTCCCAGCACAGAATGTTGCAAATCTCCTGCAAAAGAGAATATGATGATGTACACAAACAACATGCAAGAGATTTTGGTGACAAAGAATGTACAAGCATGTTATTGCTGCTTTTGTATTTAAGAAAAAAAAAAAAAAACAAGATAAAAATCCATTTGCTTTTAACAATAATCCAACCTGTGTGTAAGAAAATGCTGTTCAGAGATGGAGCATACATTTAACACCTTGTCAAGCAATTAGAAGACTACGCATGATCATCAAAATTCAGTCAGCAAATAAATAATCTTTATATACCAAAGAAAAAGTATTTATACCATCAGAATAGAACTCTGAGACATTTAGAAGGTAAATATTAAGAAAGAAATTCATACAGTAATACTAAAATAATTCTAAAAATCAGAATATTATGGCAGGTAATTAAAAATCACATGAAAAACACTGCTGCAATTCTTACTGTTGGCCGTGATTTAGCAGGAGCATTTGAAGCAATGCTAAAAAAAATAATGAAGTCATACCTTATTCCCCTCCCCCTGCAGATATAGATTTTATTTGACCTATTGCTTTTAAACCAGAATGGCTTAAAAAAGCTCTCTTTACATGGTAAAACTCAAAGACAAAAGGGAGAATGCAAATCATTTCTATATTACATATATGTTGCTCCATTTGGCAAAATCAAATTAGATCTTTTCATCTCCTTACTGTAGAACAAAAACAGAGCAATATTATGAAATTTTGCAGGGCTTTATTTCTAGGTGTCTTTTGTGTCCAGTCTTTTAAACTCAGGTTTTTCTGCCTTTTTTACTGACAAGCCCACAATTTTCAGAAAAGAAAGCTAGCATTAATTAAGACAGTGCCAGCTGTAATTTTCTTGGGAAGTAAATTTCTGCACAACTAAAGGTTACAGAGACCTTTTCACTGTCAAAATTTACTACAGCCTGTGAATGTTAATGTTTCTAATGAAGACATGTTCTCTGTCCCTGAACTTAAAAGTACCCTGAGAAGAAGGCAAAGAGAAAAAAAACTCTATTTGACGAATGTATCTGGAGTCTGTGCATTAATGCAGGGTTATGCCTGCTGGTGCATATTGTAATTATAGTGTTTGGATAGCCTTGTTTTCTAAACAAGGAATATTGCTATAAATTGGCAATTTTGCATGAAGAGTAGGCTTCTAGTAGGGGCCTTATGTTACAAATAAGACAGTAGTATAATAAGCATTTAACCCATTAGACTTAGGGATATTCTCAGCTAAATCTGGAGAGGAGCTGTAACATAGAATATGAAATGAAAAGGTATTTTCAGTCTCTATATGAATACAGCAGAACACATTCATTATCTTCTAATGATAATTGTGCTTCTAATGACATTTTTTTCCTCCATTTTAAGTGAAATCATCAGCTTCTGAAGAGAGGTATCTGGCTTTGCTTTTATATTTGTTTGAAGTTGATTGTATAGTAATCAGCCGTATATAGTTGCATAGTTTTTGTTGTTCTGTGAATGTGCATTTACCCCTATCCCTACAGTATTTATTGCCATGCAAAGTGGCAAATAAAATGAAAAACTCAACATCTCTGGAAAGTTGGTATTCTTCAGTTTTTTGCTGCCATGTATTTTGTTGGATATTTTATTTTTCTATTCTTTAGAAGGTGGGGGTTTTTGGGTGGTTTTGTTTGTTGGGGTTATTTTTTGTTTGTTTATTTTTTTTTCTTAAGCAGAATTATAAGATTTAAAAAAAAAATCTGTTGTCTCATGCACGAGGTTCTCAAAACAAAAACCGCTATTGTGTGAAATTAGTCTTGATAAACCATGCATCATCCTGGTCAATAGGGGTAGAAAAAAAGATAATCTTAGTTCATGACTGTGTTGTTTAAAATTGCTAAAAATAAAGGAATACAGATTTTGCAACATTTTAGAAATATGAGCATATCCATATTTAATATTTAATTGTTTTAAAAATGGGACATTAGATTGCAAAGAGGGTATTTTTTTCTGCATCAGAATGTTAAGACAGCTTTCTTTTCTTTTCCTTGCCTTTTGGCCCACCCCCTCATTTTCAAAGACCTAAGAGCCTGGTTTTCAAGCCACTGAGCTTTATGGCCAGAAATGAGCCAGGCTCTAATATTTCTTTGGATAAGGCAGTAAGTGCCACAAGATTGCAAGTGGCTAAAGAAATTCTATCGAAAGAGCACTAGAATGTTAGATATGTTTGTGACAGGCTTTGTGGCAGTGGCAGAGCCTCGAACTTGGGTATGGAGTGGTTTTGCCATCCTCTTGATTTATATATCAGCTGCATTGATGTGGGTTGGCTTCTCATTATGCCCATCAGCATTAGAGAATAGGATGGAACAGTGGGAAAAAAACCCATGTGAAATCAATGTCTTTGTAAATATCTGTATGGACACTAGGATAATCTATTAAAAGTCATGACTATCTTATACCAATAGAGATATCAAATCTCATTACCTATCCAATCCCTTTTTGCAACATGTAAATTGAACTTCATTTTGACTTTCTCCCAGTTCAACACATGCACATTACTGCTGAATACGCCTTCAAGGTGTCCCAAAAGCATATGTTTCATGTCTTCATCCGTTTAATCTGCTACATGGTCAGTAGTTCAGAATAGCTATTTAAGATATGTTGGCTAATAAGTCAATATACTAAATACTCTAAGTCTAGTTAGTAACTTGGTATGGCACAGTTAATAGTCTTAGAGCACTGCAGAATGGGATAAAAATGATGTAATACTGATGCATCAAAAATGATGCAATACTGGTAGACTGCTAACTGTAGGCAACAGTCACTATGAAGGGATATGTGAAGGGCAAATAATCATTTCATGAGAAAGAGGCATGACTCAGAAGCATAAAAAGACATGCTAGTGCATAGCCAGGGATTAGAAGGATTCTCCCATGATATTAGAGCTTTTATTTAGAGATTGCACATGGATTTGCACAGATTTTAGTTGCACCTAGACAAATCACCAGAGACATCATTATTGCCTTTTAAAAAGAGCTTGTTTCCACTTATTTTAAACCTGTTCCTAGTTGACTTGATCTGAGACCAAGTAGTACTTGTTCAAGTGAAATAAGTACTTCACCCATTTCCTACTTGAATTGCTTTGAGATCTGACCTTTAGTTAAACCACTGTAACTTAGTATGAAGATTCAAGCCTGAAGCCTTAAATGAAACCTTGAACATAGCTTTAAACTTCCTACTATGAGTAAATATAAGTAAGCAAAAAAAGCAAAATAAATAAGCAAAAAGTGACAGTTGCCATATGAAAATCATGTTTGGAAACACAAAGTTTGCAAACTTCAAGGAGGAAGCGACATACAGTCATGTTACTAAGGTAAAAGATCCCTTTGCTACACATGCTCTGAACAGCTTTCCTATATCCTTTATGATAACATGTCTTGACAGAGATTTTTAAGGGAGGTATGTGAGGACTGAGAAAAAAATGTTGCTAAAACTTAATAAGAAACAAGAATATCTAAACTGTTGAAAGTTATTTTAATTGTTCTGCATTTTACTATGAAATACAGGAATATTAAGGTCTTGTTATTCTTTCTCAGGTAAGAAGACCTGGAATATCATTGTTTTCTATTATCATCAATTATTCCTACTATTATGTTATTTTTTTTTAAAAAAAAAAGATTAAATTCTACCTTAATCTGTTAATTAGGGCAGTACACCCCAACCCTCTTTCTTTTGAGTCCTCTTCTTAGTGAGCAGAGAGAAATGCACTACTGGGGTATGGTTAAAACCAAAGATCTGAATATATTTACATCTTTTAACCTCTCCTTTTTTTTTTTTTTTTTTTTTTTCCCTCTGTCTGGTACTTGTAAAATATCTTGGAGAGAGGCAAATTATTTTACTTGAATTCTTTTTAGAATATCAGGGACACTATCATTTTCAGAGCAGAAAATGTGTTATAAGAAAACCTCCTGCTGTGTTTTCTCTTAGATGTCCTAAAAAATAAAGATGGGAAATCAAGAGAAATGAAAACAAAAAAAAAAAAAAAAACAAAAAAAAAAGGAAAATAGAAGCCATCTATCTTGGTTATTTTCTAAGGTTTTGTCTTATCACTCTAGTTGCCAAACAGCCTGTTTCAAAAATAAACAAATAAAATCCTTGTTACTTGATAGGGGAAGGGGAGAAATCTTCAGCAAATGGGTTAAAGATGGGTGAGAAAAACATTTAGAACAAAGCCCACTGAATAAACACCAAATTTCTGAAATATGAACAAGTGATATAGAAGCTTAATGCAAAAGATAATCCTTTGAGCATAGGGAAAGGGCGCTATGGAGAAGGCAGTGGAAGTTCCCATCACAATCAAAAAATCTCGACATTGAAACTGAGCCACCACTTTTGAGTCACTACTTTTTGAGTAATTATTCTGTTTGGTTCCTATGTAATTCACCTAATCAGCTCCTGAGTCCTGACATTCTCTTTTTTTCATTTTCATGGATTTAGTAGCATGTTGAGAAGTAAAATTTCTATTATGTAACCCCTTAACAGATGATACAAATAATCTTCCTGCAGTACTAGCCTTGAAAGAATGCAATCATATAGATATTCTATGTTTCCTATATAGCTGAAATACATTCAGTAGTTATGTCCTGCGTGGGGAAGCAGTAGTGGAAGCATACTTAAGGTGGCTGTTAAAGCTCTGGCTGTCATCCACTTAGAAATCATAGATCACAGAGTGGTTTGGGTTGAAAGGGGCATTAAAGCTTATGTGGCTCCAACCCCCTGCCACAGGCAGGGACACTTTTCGCTAGGCCAGGTTTCTCAAAGCCCTGTCCAGCCCAGCCTTAAACACCCATAGGGATCTGTTGACTATTGTGGTGACCGTAAATGAAGACTCCTAAGTGTATTGAGAGCAGAAGACTAGCCCAGAAGGCACTAGAAATTATACGTACACATACAAGTCTTTCCAGAGTTTGAATTTGGTAGGCTGATATTTTTCCCCAAGGAAAATAATAACAGCTGAACACACTAGAAATGTAGCTTAAAAAAATAAATGAATAAATATATAAATAAAGTCACAGTAGTTGAATAATTCCATTACTGGCCTTCATTAGTGTAATACTTAGAGAGGGAGGT
Organism: Psilopsiagon aymara; assembly: GCA_024733675.1. Taxonomy (NCBI): domain Eukaryota; kingdom Metazoa; phylum Chordata; class Aves; order Psittaciformes; family Psittacidae; genus Psilopsiagon; species Psilopsiagon aymara. Next base: position 21,554 of record JANRGW010016556.1, on the reverse strand, counting down.
AGATCATGAAAGCATTGACCGAAACTAGAAGAGCAGAACATGGTCCACAAATATGAAAATGGTCCACAAATATTAATATGGGCAGTGCATACTCCCTTGTGACTCAGAATGAGTTTTTTACATGTGATTCATCAGGAAAAATAATTGGTTTATCTGATATATTCCTTGCATGTGGTTGGGGTAAATATTCATCTTATTTAAAACTGAAATTCAACTGCCGTATCAGTGCCATAGACATTAAAGAAAAGTGAGAAATGGCTTTATTCACTAACATGACAGTTATTCTTCTCTGCACAAGAGTATTGATTGGTGTTCTGCAAAGGAGCCTGATATGCTTTTTTTCAAGGCTCCTGTTGTATGTTGTATATGAGGAAAGGTTTTCTGAGTAACATGAAGAAAATCTGGAGATAATGTCTGTGTAGGTTTATGAATCATGTCGTCGGATCTGTTGAACCAAGAAACATACCAGGAGGTTGGTTGTGTGTTAGTAGTGTCATCTTCTGTTGCCACAGATTGCCAGAGCTCAAATTAGGCCAGACTGGGAAGCTGACATACTGCCTGCTGAACCAGTTTTGATCTTAAGAGATGTATCAGCTTGTCTTTATAATGTCCCTGTTTATAACAAAGTTCCCCTTATTTATTTAGTTAGCTAGTTTTCTAAGTCCCTCATTTATTTAGGGAGTGACTGTACCTAAGAATTTATCTTAAGTGGAAGAACAAATATTAGAGAGATTCTCACTTGGTGTTTTCTGGTCATGATACAGAGTTGTTCCGCAAAGATTAGGGATGTTTTTATTAAAAGTTTTCTAGGTTGTTTTGTCTATCAAAATGGATGTACAGAAATGGAATATTCCATGAGTGATCATAGTTTTGTAATACCATCCAAAGTTCCTTTTTGTAATATAGATGTCTGCTTCTCAGGAAATGTATTAAAACTCTTAGAGAAACCATATCTCTTGCCACTAAGCATCTGAACTGGCTGGTGCAAGTCAGCTGCAACATCAAACTTGACAAAGAACAGGTAGTGGGAAAGAGGAACCTGTCACCGAGTGTGCAAAGGAGAAGGCAGGCATCTGCGTCTGGATATGCAAGAGGAGAGATGCACTTCCCTGAGATCATCAGCTCCTTCTTTAGTATGACAGAAACCATGCATCATGCCAGTATGTATACATGAGATTATTAGGTTTTGAAAGCTATCTTACTGGTGCTGCACTTAGTTTTCTTTTTAATCTCATTTACTGCGAATGTCTATTACCTTCCAAGTAGATATTGCATAGAAAAGCAACTGTTTGCTTGTAGTTTTTGCAAATTATTTACCTCTTTAAAAAGTTTCAATATGATTATGTATAGCAACATTTTTGAGTACTTTATCTTGGTCATGGCTAGTAGAATTTTTTTAATAGTCTGAAGCCTTTAAATGCACTATAGTCTTATTCTTTCTCTGATTCTGTGAAGAATTCATAGTCACTGACACTTGTACTTATTCATTTAATTGCACCACTCTGTTTTTCCTAATTAGCTCAGCATTCACATGAAAAATGTTGGAAATTCAGTGACAAGAGCATGGAGTTTATATCCTTTCTTAGCATTCTTTGGTAGTGGCTCCATTTTGAATGGTGGTAGTCTTGGGAAATCTCTGAGTGTTACTAACAATAGCCTTTGTCTAGTAGAATTCCCAATTTGGAATCTCAAATTACATGATGAATCTGGAAGTTAAATACAATGAAACCAGTGAAAAAATATTGAGAAAAGATTTTATTAGGTCTAGAATGTAACAAATGGAGCTGCTGGCTCTAAATCACAGCACAGTTACTTACAAGCCCACCTTTGGTGCCAACAACAATGAATTGAATCACAAAAGAAGAGATTTTGGAAGGCATGAGGTTAATTTTAGAGGAAGTGGATTATAAGTGAACTCACAATTAGCTTCTGCAACAGTAGGATAATCTAGAACTGACCTTAATGATTAGGGTTGAAAACTCAAAGGGTGCATCTCTGTACAACAGCTGGCAGAAGTATTCATTTCTGGAATGGATGTTAGCTGCTGGACCTCTTAACTGTTTGCAGACTTATTGTAATTTAGATTTTATCAAAGAGGATTTAAGTGATGAATGAAATGATGAATTTCCAACTGCATGGATTACTGCCCTCTAATTGTGATAGTTTTTTTCATTTGCGGCTGGCTGTATAAAGATATTGAATAGGTGTGAATTTCCATTACTCAAATCTCAAGAATAAAGCAAGTGTTGGAAAGAAACGCCTGGGAGAGATTAAACTCCATCTTTTCCACAGGAGAGCTGGAGGCATCAAACAAGGCTAGAGACAGGTAAATGAGTAGCAGACCAACGTAGTAGCCTCGGTATGTAGTTAAACTATGGAACTCTTTGATAGATGGTGCTGTGGGTGCTGAAAGTTTATGTGGGCTTAAAGCAAGGTTTGAAAATCATGAAATAGAAATCTATTGAGAGTTACATAAAAAAAAAACATAACCACGCTTGGCTTACAAAGTCCTCTAAGCTGAAAATAATTGGAGGTTTGAAGACTACTGGCAAATATCATATGCATTTGTCCAGCTCTTAAACTTCTCTAGGCATCTGCCTATTAATGCTTTTAGAAAACCAGATACTAAGCTAGATTAACCTTCAATCTGGCTCAGTAAGGGAGCTCTCATCAAGACACTGCTGATAGGGATCTCTTCAAATACAAATGGTGATTTAAAGTGTTATAGTCTTTTTGTCAAACTGAGAGTGCATCCACCCACCAAGCAGCCCATGCATTTTCTCTTTTTGCTGACTACTGGATTTCAATTTACCTGGTTCTAGAAAAAGGCAGTATAAAAAAGTCCTACCCTTAAAATGATCCGCTTCCTCAATGGGACACAGCAAGGGAAGACCTTGGCATCAACTGAACCATTCATTTATTGCTGAATCCAACCCTAGATTTCTGACTTTCCTGTTCTAAAGGACTGGGATGGACTGAGGTCAAAAACTTCATCCTCTTCCAGAAGCCATTGTGGTATTTGCCACCATCAGTTAGAAGACCCTGATTAACTGTCATGGGGTTGTCAAGAGGGGAAACAGTCTTAGGAGTAATGCAAACAGTGGGCCAAAGCCTTTGAAACATATTTGCAGAGTGCTATCACCATCTCCCGTGGGCTGCCCTGAACAGTTCACATCTTTAACAACATGTTTTCTTTTGGTTTTCTGTATTGGGAAATCTAAATGGATGTTCTGGCCCAGAAGCCACTGATTAAACTTTAGAGGAAAAAGGCGATTTACCTCTCTTCACTGGACTGGTCCCAAGGTTTTTCTGTTTTATCACTGGGAAAGGCATTTTAGAAATGCCAGTACTGAGTGAGGGAGAGGGAGTTGCATTCATTTCTAGGTATTATTTATTGGATTTCTGAAAAATGACCTGAGGAAAATTTTTATTTAAAATATTTACTGCAAATTACATTGTTAGTGTGCTAGAACAAATGGTCAGTTAATAGTCAGTTTGCTGGCAAAAATAAAAGCCTGGACCCCACACCTGTTTAGCTGTAGCCAACAAAGAAAACAGTCTTTCAAGTAGAGTGAAAACAAATCAAATGCCCTTGAATTTTCAAAGAAAATATAACTCCTACATATAGCCTTAGACCAACACAGTCTGTTGGAAGGCATACTTAGTAGCAAGCTACAAATCTCTTTGCTGTGAGACTGAACTATCGTCATACCTTTCGTTCTTTGTCTCAGTTGATAACGTCTATAGTACTATTCAGAGATAGAAAATTTGTGCCTGTCAGTGTACCTGTCAGGAAGGAGTAAAACCCTCAGGCTGCGACAGTCTACTTTATGGAGTTTTATTAGTACAATGAATGAAAGCCCAGTAGCATACCCTGTAACACTTCTAAACTTTGTATTTTAAAGGAATCATTATTAACAGTGAAAAACAGCTAGAAGCTTGTTTCATGTACACTTTGTTAAAAGCTCCACTTATTTTTAAGAAGAGATTAATCTACAGTGATTTGTCATCAGGCTCTGAGTAAATGCAATATAATCCATACAAATACAAAAGGTTCTTTAGGAAATCTGCAAACATACTGCAATCATGTGTTTGCATTTGTGACTCCTGAGTAGCTAGCAGCAGCTGGATAAACTTTCGCTCCTGCACAGAACAGATACTTCGTGGGACTGCAAAGGCAATGGAAATACAAGTCTGTTTTGTGTCTTATTTCCTCCCAGTGTACTCCTGACATGTAGGAAGAAAGTTGGGGCTGATCAGCCTGGAGAAGAGAAGGCTGTGTGGAGACTTCATAGGAGCTTTCCAGTATCTGAAGGGAGCCTATAGGGATGCTGGGGAGGGACTCTTCATTAGGGACTGTAGTGAGAGGACAAGGGGTAATGGGTTCAAACTTAAACAAGGGAAGTTTAGATTGGATATGAGGAAGAAATTCTTTATTCTGTAAGGGTGGTGAGGCACTGGAATGGGTTGCCCAGGGAAGCTGTGAATGCTCCAGCACTGGTGGTATTCAAGGCTGAGTTGGACATAGACTTGGGTGGCATGGTTTAGTGGGAGGTGTCCCTGCCCATGGCAGGGGAGTTGAAAGTAGAGGATCTTAAGGTCCTTTCCAACCCTAACTATTCTATGATTCTATGATTCTATGACTACAGCTGTGTGTTGTTAATCACATGTGATGCTTTCTTTTGCCGCCATATATGTTAATAACAGAAATGTGCATCAGCTGCTGTCCCTCTGTCTCTCTGCTTCTTTTCTTCCTCTTAACTTTTGATCCCAAAAAAGTCAAGTCAATGACATTTTAAAAAAGACCCTGGTTACCTTGCAGCATGTTCTGTTTTGACACTAAGCACACATATATTCAATAAACTGTGCTGGAAAAGTTTCTCATTTGCTACTTCCAGTAAAAGGAGAACTAACTGGCAAAGACTGCTCTACATGTTTTCAAGAACTTGAGATCATAGAATCATAGAGTGGTTTGGGTTGAAAGGGTTCCTTCTTCCACTAGGCCAGGTTGCTCAAAGCCCCATCCAACCTGGCCTTGAACTCTACCAGAGATGGGGCAGCCGCAGCTCATCTGGGCAACATGTGCCAGTGCCTTGGCACCCTCATAGGGAAAAATTTCTTTCTCATGTGATAATTCTTTTAATGAAAATTTACTTTTCTAATGCTTTATATGCTCTGCATCTCTATGCCAACACTAGGTATGGCCCAAGTCTGCGGCTGTCTGATGGAAAGTCCTGCTGAATGCTGTGATTCCAGCCAGATCCAGTGGCTTTTCTGGGTTCCTTCTATTTATACAATGCTAATTTCTCAGCTCATACAAACTTATTTTACAAAGAGGACACAGATCATATTTAATTTTACTGTGGAGGGAGATTGCAGAAAAGGGTACATTCAGATAATCAGATTGTTCTTTCTTTGCTTTAGCCCATCTTAAACATTACACGACATTTGAGATGATCACTTTCCACTACAGGGCTGGTATCACTCTTGCTTCTCTAACTTCCCGTATGGCAGAAGCAGGCATACTCCACTAGAAATATAAGTGCTCCAGGAAGCTGAGGAATCAATTGACAAGTCACTCAGGAAATAAACATGCAGGGCCACATGCTGTGATCTGTGCAGCTGAGATGTCAGCAGAAGTCCACAAGCACTAATATGGGATGGATACAGACCGATCCACTATGAGTGCAGGTTGTAGTCACTAAGATATTGAGTCCAATAAATTCCTTTACAATATAATGGAGCACTCTATATGCATATTTGCAACACAATAACGCTGCTTCTTTTGCTCCAGAGCCTGTCTCATTTATCTGGATATTTCTGTCCTAGCAAAGAATATGCATTTATAGCACTACTCTGCCTATAGTTTGTCCAGGAACTTAAGCTGAACTTAAGTTCCCAGATATCCTGCAGCATGTAAATAGCCATCACAAACTTTGTGTTTGAGTAGCTCTAATTGAACTTACTTGTTGTTACCAGTTCCCAAATCACATTTTAATCAACACCAAAAGTTGTTTTTCAAAAATCTTTTTCTAGAAAAATACTACTTTTATTGGTTTGGTTTTTTTCTGCAGTATTTTCTTTCTGCAGAAATAAAGCCTATGTACTGTATTTTCTTTGTGTCATCAACAGACTTTTAAAAAAAGTATTTCACTTTAAGTGATGGTGTCTCCAGCAGCCTTGTGGTGTGTTTTTCAGTTTAGAGCACAATGTCTGGTGAAATAGAAGCTGTTCCTGTAAGCACTGGACAATCAAAAGGTAGGAATGGGAGAATTCACTGTGTCACTGCTTGAGAGTTCATTCTTCTGCTTGTGAGAGAAATCCTGAAGAGAATTATAGTGGAGCCAAACAGATGAAAAAAGAAAAAGAAATCTGTCTATATTTACATATATGCAAACTGACAGGTAGTACCTGCTTAAGATACCGATTAAGTGCAGTGGGAAAACTTTTATGTTTGCATACATTTTTCTCTGAAATAAGTACGCTTGTGTACATCTAACAACCCTTTAGGCCAGTACGCATATTGCAAACCCCTTCCCTGTTAAGATAATGAACTTGAATCTGATTAGATAGAAAAATAGTTGAGCTATTCAAATGCACAGTGATGCATTTGCTTCTCTGTCACTTAAATCTCCACGGTGGTCCTGTTGGTACTATTGTGGTAACATGTTCCTCTATGTGAGTTGTTAAATCTGGTCTCTGGGCCATTATGTTTAATTCAGTTGCTGTGTGATGACTAAGTTATTATTTCTTCCCTAAATCCCATATTTCTCGGCCTGGGTACAGCTGTGCATTGTGACAGAGAGACCATCCTTGACCTACCTGTGACCACAGGCTGATACATCCTCTAGTCTAAAATGCTGCTGCTAGCAAGCAAGGCAGAACAGTTATCACTCTGTCTGCCATAGTTCCTAAGAGCCATTTCTGTGGGGTTTTTGCAGTTTTGGAGGAAGTGGGGACAGGAAAATATAGATATTTAAGTCACACGTTGAATGGAAGGCTCTTTCCTTACCATGGTGAAGGTATTGATAGAACACCCTTCCCCTTCACTGTCTCTGCTCCATACTGTTGTCAATCAATAGGGCTTTTTAACAGTAAGACCACCTATTCCACAGTCACGCAACATGATCCTAGATGAGATTTGGTGTCAGGTAATCATTGCTGTATATAGTAATAAAAGATGTGCTTACATAACAGAATTCCCTTGGCGTCTCATATACTCCGACATTATCAACATGGTGCTATGACATTATGTACAATAGGAAAAAATAGAAGATTTCAAAACTATACAAACTGAGCCAAAGCAAGCTGAGGCCAAAAGTATGTTGCAGCACAATTATGTTATTTGCCCTTAGGGCACAAATCACAGTTAAAGTAAGTTAATATCAAAACCCTTACGAAGTCCCCAAGGACTCATTCTGTGAAGGACATGTCACTTACTTATATAAGAAATCACTGGGAATCTCTGTCTTTGTACCTGTTAATATGGATAAGGAACTTGAATGGTAGATCCATTTTAAATTCTGTTAACAAATTATATTAACTTGCTTAGTATAGTTTGCCTCAAGTTGCCTGATAAGGTAGGACTGTCTCAAACTGCTCATTTAATTTTCCCATGCAGGCTTCCTTTTCCATGCGGCTTTACTACTCTTTCATATACCAAAATTTACCTCACTTCCTCTCACCACCACTTTTTTGCAGGGGCCTTATACTAGTCTAGGAGGCCAAGTCTACAGGTTGCCCTATTCACCTGTTTAAGAGAAGGGTGAGTTTTGTGTTGTTTCTCACTTTTGCTAAGGCTTTGGAAAATCTTGCAGTCCTTTTTATTCATCCACTTGTGACACAAACACTGGGAAATAGCATCTGTGCTACTATAAGAAGTATGATGTATCAAGAGTTAATTTTCTATAGACATAATTATATTTACACCAAGAATACTAGTTTTACAATGTGAAGATGTTGCCTTCCTCACCTCATGGTCTGCTGAGCCCCATTCCCCAGCTGAGCCAGGACTTTGATTCTTCCTCTCAGTTAAGGGCCCTGTTCCAGAGTTTAGCACACTCAGGGTTTGATCCAGTTGCAGGAGCCCAATGTGGTTGTCAGCCAGTTGTTAGAGACCTTGTTTGACTCCTTCACCTGGCACTTAATGGGCTTTATTATGCTTTCTGTGCATTGCACAGCAGTCTTTGGGACCTTGCTTTTCTCAAGACAATCAGTGATGTACCAATGTACCTTCTGATTATGCTTTACAGAATTCAAATCAATCAGATGTTCTTCTCTCAGATTTTGTTTTTACAGCAGCCATCTTATCCTGTTTTTCAAAGGCAGAATAGTAGTAGGTGCAGATTCCTTATAGCTCCAAACACTGAGTTTGTGTACACAAGGAGCAGCAGAGGAAAGTGATGAGAAATTTGACACTTTCTGCCCTTTAGGGCTTATATCTAGAAATGAGGAAATCAGGACATAGTTGAAAGCCAGATTCCTAAACTCCTCCTCAAAGTTTTGGGAAAGGAGACTAATTTTATCAGTTGTGATGACACTGGATAGTCTATGTGATCTCCACAATAAAATAACTCAATCCATAAGAACTTCTGAGGTTTCCCTTGTGTACACAGACAACATACAGTCAAATTTTCTTTGTTATTAACCATGTGTTGCATGAAACGCCTCTTCAGCACTTTCTCTAATCCATGGTGAAAGGTTATTTTGTGTCCAGAACCTCTTTTTTGTCTAACAAGACTGCATACTGAGCCAGCTGTCTGACTCATGCTTTCTTTTTTATTCTCCCTGTGTTTCCACAAACCTTGGGTTTTGAAAGTCCTTTTTGGCATAGTGAGTAGCATGCTGCTGTGATGAAATCAAAACTAGAAAAAAAAAACCAACCAACAAAACCACAACAACTCATAAGCAGTGTAATTCACAGAACAGAGACTCTTTCAGAGGAATTGACTCCATGTGAATGCTTGAAAGGCTAAGTTTGAGAGCTACAAATTTACCACTTTAATTCCTCCTCATGCTGCGCGGAAGACAACATCAATGTAAAGTAAAGAAAAA
>JANRGW010016556.1:0-7500 GCA_024733675.1 Psilopsiagon aymara | reverse complement strand
CCATTCCATAATTCTGAGGTGCTGTAGAAGAGAGACTTAATAGCACTTGTTTGAAAAGGATTATATTTTTAAGTGTGACATTTTGTTTCAAGTAGTTAGTATTTTAGAGATTCCTTGTTGTCATTAAACTTGCTCGGCAGCTCCCATGTAATGTTTCTTTTTATGCTTTGCTTATGTCCAGTTTTATTTCATAGACATAGCTTATTGAGTAAAGCGTAATCATACTTTGTAAAATACTCATCTTGTATCACTTCTTTTAGAGATCAGACATTTCCTTTTCCCATAAGGTCTAAAGATCTGTAAGTTGACATAATTCTACACAATCACTCTTTTAGTGTAACTTAGACTGTCCAAATTCCCCATGGACCACGACCTCTGTAACTGTGCCATCACTCACTTAACTTCACCTTATCTTTAAATAAGTTTAACCAGAAGGGACTTGTTCAACTCACCACCTCTTGAGTAATGTGAATTATTTATATGATTTTCATATGTGTTCGTTAAGCTATATACGGTGAGCCCAAGTGCAACTATTCTGTTCATCCATAAGTGTGCTACTCCAAGCTTTGAACTCAGGCAAACCATAATAAAAATATCTCTTTTTTGCTGTTCTTTGATGGAAATGGACTTAAGTTTTTCATGTTGTACAATGGCAGCAGTGTTGTCTCAGATGGGCACTTTACCACCGGCATACACAAAAAGACATTTCACGTGTTCAGTGTTGTAGTGTTGCCACTTTCCAGACCACCCTCCCCTATTGCTTTGCAGAGCATAAAAGTGTATACCACCATGTCTTACAATATAAATATGCCACTGTAATGAGATTAGAATTGTCCTTTTTTTATCAATTCATTAATTTGCTTTAGGAGTTCTTAAGCGCTCTTTGGCCGCAGAAGAATGTTAAGCATTGTGAAATAAGAATTCTGTAAAGCAACCCTATTAGCTACTTAAAAAGACCAACTAGTGAAAACTGCATTAAAAATGCTGTGTGTTTATAGGTGATGCTAGAGAGCTATACGCAAGGTCTGTTTAGAAGCAACATTTTTGGTAGAAGACAGTTGTACTGGTACTAGTGTTAGATATTCAAAAGGAGATGGAAACAATAATTTTTCTAACTTATACTAGTAAGCTTTGGAGTTCTTTAGTACCTCTGCTTTCTGTTTGAAATTTATCCAGGAGAGCAGTGTTTACACATGTCCTGTTAGAAGTAATGCCAGAGGGAACTCAGACACATGAGTCTTCTTCCATTCTTCCTTGGTTGATTTTCTTCAAACACAAGATAGTCTAACACCTCCATAGATCGTAGGATGAATAGAGTCTACAGAATCAAACATTGTACCTCTTTCAGCACTGTGTGCTCAGGTTAGAACTTGCTTAATTTATGAGGTCTGAGGCAGCCATGAGACTGTAGGTAGGCATGTGGTTAGAATAAATTTCTGAAAAAGAAATAAGAGAATTTTATTCTGTTGGGGTTTTTCAGAGCTAATTGGATTTTGAGGTTTTTCTTCTTTTCTTTTCTTTTTCTCTTATCTTTGGTGTGTTTTTTTTTTTTTGTTTGGTTTTGTTTGGTTTTGTGGGCTTTTTCTACCAGAGCTAAGTTGGTGTTTGTTTCTCTCTCTCTCTCTTTTTTTTTTTTTTTTTTTTTGTGGGTTCCCCTCTCCCCCTACTTTCTCTGGAATGCTTGTATATTCCCTGTGCAATGGTTTTCCTCCTTGGCAAGTCAGCATCATATGTGTCATGCTTTCCTGTTCTTCTGAACTGGAACATGTTCTTGTGTGCTGCTAAGACTACATAGCTTTGGAGGATTTGCAAGAGACATGCAGGTCTATTTCTGACTGTCCCCAGAAACCAATTCAAAATTCTCCCTAATTCTAATAGGACAGGTTTGTTTCTGCTTTCAGTCAATAAACCTTTGTTCTGCCTCAGGGTTTTACTTGTACCTGATTATATAATGGAGGATAGAAGAAGCAGGCAATAGTAATTTTAATCTCTGCATATCTTCTGTTCAAATAAAAGGTACAATGAGATTGATTGAAAGAAAGAAATGTGGACATAGTGCTCCTAAATGAAACATTCTACACAGAGAAGTTCTGTTGGATGGGACACTGAGCTCCTCCTCTATTTTCCCAGTCAAAACTATTTTCGGGTTTTATGTTGCACAAAAAGAGTGTGTGTTTTAAACAGTCACCCTCCTCTATGGAGAAAGCTGTAGCACATGGCATGCATGTACACATAGTGTGCAGGTCTGGGTCAAGGCTGTCAGGTCCTGCAGTGAGTGCTGCTTACACCAGCTCAGGATTCCTGGTGCACAGGCCCAGGTACCCTGGAAGCTGTGAAAAATTAAGACCAAGCAAGAACCTGTGTGATGAGTTTAGTGATACATGGAAGCAGAAGAGTTTTGGATCAGACTGAGCTCTCTACCTTTTCAAGCTCTGGCAATAACTAAGAGCATTGCTTTTAGTACTTCAAACACAGCCTCCATAGTGTATGATACAGCAAATGGCTTGTGATGGGAATTTAGCAGAGTGGATTGTAGAACTGACCTAGACTAAGAAACTGGTTAAAAAAACACCCAACACAAAGCCATTCTATACTGCACTGAAGCAAGCCTGATTTTTGGATCCCTATTTTTCACTCTTTAGTTTTCTTATTTAGTTCTAGACTTTGAAGCTTGAGGTTTCCTTCTGTCAAAGCATTATTGAAAATCTGACACTTACATATAAAGTTTTAAACACAGCATGGTAATTTTTCTGTTGTTAACACAGAGTACATCTTCTAATTTTTTGAGAATCTTTTCTAAAAATAATGAAAATTATACCGTAACTTAGGAAACACACACAATCTTTTTCTTGATGAAACTGCTCCAGAAGCCAGTATCTTCAAAGGAAACAATTCTAACTGCATCCTGTCAGGAATGGTTGGTTATTCTGTTGCCAGATCTGATCTAAAAATTAAAATGGCTATAGTAGGTAGAAAGGGAACTACATTAAGATGCTGAGGTTTATATTTTTGTTGTGCAGCTCTAAAAGGAAAGTTTTTATTGGTTACAGAGAAATTAATTTCTCAAGGTACTCAACTCACAAAATGGTAATAGCAGATTAGCCTTACAGTGCTCTTCAAGAGTTAGTTCTGCAAACCTATAGCTTATAGTCAAGAGTGAGAAACCAGGAGCAATAAAGGAGTAAAAACATTCTCCTTACTTTTGGTATCTGGGTCACCCTAATTGGTCCCAGCAGATTTCCCCATTGCTGGACTACCTCAATCATCCCTCCTACATCCTTACCTGGAGGAACTTGTCTTTTTTCCTAGCAGCCAAGTCAATACCTTTGGGGAAGAAAAGGTTTCCTTTATTACTCCAGGGAAGAATTTTAACCTCTTTATTGCCGTATACATTGCTGGGCAGTCACCATCACAAACAAATGACAAACCAATACTTATACCTCCCAACCAACCATATGATTGTTTGTACTCCTCAAAAGGAAGCTGTGTACTCTGCAGCTGGAATAGGTATTCTCAATAGCTATATATTTAACTTTTTACATTTAACTATTTAAGTTTTCTTATTTTTTTATGCACTTAGCTCAGACTTTAATGTCTTTCTGAAAAATTTGGTTAGCAAAAGCAATAACTGTAATGTGTTTAAAAGCTGTGCAATTTTAAAATATGGACCACTGGTCTGAACTGTTTGAACTCCACTGAAACAGACAAAAAATCACTCTTAATCTGAATGTTGAGTAAATGTTGAGGTTAGAAGATATGGTGTTATGAGTATTGTACTGCTTTTATCTTCATATTTTGTCTTTTTTTTTTTTTTTTTTTTAATTAGCTGTAGAGCTAGTAGTGAAAATAAGACCAGGGCATAAGGTATGCTTTCAGCAATATCTCACATACAGCTGTATGACACACATTCCACTAAAAAAAAGTCTTCCTGTTTGGGGTTCTTTTGTTGCCAATGTTTCAGTTGTTCACTTTACTTCTATACAAGCTGTTCAATCAGTCTGTACAGTGTAGGAGCATTGCTAGCAATATTCAGTACCATAGGCAAGAGAATAGAACAATGCATCCCGCAACACACATGGAGGCAGCCATGCTGGATGGAGCACTCAGTCCTACCTGAGGAGCCAGTAACTGTAGCCAATAAGTACTCTTCCTCTAGATTTCTTGGCATTTCTAACATCTGCAAGTTTCACGCATACTTATAAAACATTAAGGATGTGCATTCTTCTGCTTCCTACAGCTGCATGGCTTCCATGTAAGTCATTAACACTCACCTAGTTAAGTTCAAAAAAAATCTTAATGTTCTTATCGGTTACAGCGATGCTAAAGAAGAGAACTTAGGATTTGTCAGAAGAAGGTACCTGTGTTTTTGTTGTTTCTGCCTCCAGTGAAGCTTTAACATTGTTATGTAGATAAGCTTTAGCTTTTTTGTGGTTTTGGAATCTATTTAGTATGGCGCACTTGGTTTCATACTACTACAGTTCAGTCAGCAATCCTGTTGAAAAGATGAGAGGCAGAAACAATCACAACTTTTTAGTCACCATAGCTTTTAAGCAGTGATGTAGCCAGCTTCTTGCTTCAGGTTGACTTTCAAAGACAGTAAAAGCTTCAAGAAGAAATGCATAGAGGACACTTATCCTAAGCACAGAAAAGAGCTGTGACAGCCTGCCTGCAACACTTGGCCTGGGAGAGGTTACTGGAACTGAAACCCCACAAATCCACATCTGATGCATTGACACCCTGAAAAGCAATAAGTTAGAAAGCTGAAACTGGTAGTATATGAGAAATCTGTTGAAAGTACAGTCTGAGATTTGATGAGTAATTCTACAGTCAGTGAAATTAAGCAAAGGCTTGGTACTAATCTTAACTATCCACTACATTTCCCTGCCTCTTAATTTGAATAGTAAAAATAAAGCAAAGCAATGAGAGACAATTAGGTGTAGAACCAACCCTTGAAAGAGGTAATCTTAAAAAAGGAAATGCAAGGCTTTTCAAATACTTGAGACTTCTGTAGATCTGCATTATTCCTTCAAGTTACTTAGTTCATTTAGTTTATGTCATATTAAGCAGTGTTTGTATAGCTGGTTAACAGAGCATGGTATGGAAGGTAGTGTGTTCCAGCAAATGGTCTCAGAACCTGTTTACAGTTCTAAAATCTCTATAGCTCAATGACAAAAAATGGGTTGGATTAAAGCATGGAAGAGAAGTATGTTTGTGATAATGTCATGCCTACCATAGGACAGCAGGCTTTCTTCGCTGCTTTCTTCTAATGTCTAGCAATGGGATAGGTCTTCAAAGCTCTTTATGCAAGTTCTATCCATGCTAACACTGGGAATAGGTGCCAATCTGCAAATACTGTGCAAACATTTCTTGCCCTACTTCATTTTATTTTCATTCTGTAATGACAATTTATAAGCAATTCTTATAGGAAGATACTGTATTTTACTCCAGATTTAACTTTCTCAACAGTTTTTCATTTTTCTTTCTTTTCAATATCTATTTCAAATATCCTGTCTAGAAATTATCCTGTACTGCTGGTATTTCATTCCATTGAACTATTGTTTTCATTCTGAGAGTTGTCTTTTCCTTTCTTTAGAAATAAGACCTAGATTAAATACCAAAATTCTTTCACTGTGTATTATGGCTGAGTGCACTAAAATATAAAAACCTTTATTTAAGTATTTTTGTATTCAAAGATCATAGGCAAGTGTTCATTTGAAGGTTCAGTGGCATTTTGAAATAAGAACATCATATATAAAGATGTCAGAGATGGGCCTCCCACAGTGAGGTTGAAAGAAGAAGAACAGAATGAATAGAAGAGTTTCTAGGTTCCAAGGAATTTTAACATCTCATTACTTTAGATTACTCTACATATAATTTTCCAATATTTTGTATTATATACTCTGAATGCATTGGTTAAAATTGCTTCATGCCTCACATCAATCTAGTCCTATTCATTATCTCCTTTAAATAAAATCTTAAAAATAGCTGGTTTCAGTAAGTGAGCAATTTTCTGATAGATGCAGATTCTTCAACATTTCCAGGTGAACTTGTTGTAAATGGAAACAGAAAGACTAGGAGGCAGCAGTCCCTCGGCATTTCTTGAGCAATCTAGTATAGTATGAATTTAGTTATAGATTTTATTATATTTTATTGAATTCAAGATTTTAATAACCCTACAATTAAAGCTCTTGCTACCCAACTAAGCAATTTTGACTTTTTTAATTACAATTATTTTGACATCATCATTTAGTATATGATTGATGTTCACATGTCTTTGGTAATCTAACAAATTACGCGATAGAACTCTGGTTTCCTGATGTAGGGCTGGATTTTGAGAACAAGAGGAAGTATCTCTGTATTGGTCTAGTAGCCATCTTGAGCTTTGACAAATAGTGAAACTGAGGTCACCAATGAACTCATCAGTCACATGTCTTCTTAATATTTATGTCCATTTGTATTTCTCACTTTTATGACGCAGTTGTAATATGGCTGTAAACAAATGAGAAGCCAAGTGAATGTCTTACTATATATTTTCTTTATTATCTACAGTTTTTTTAAAAACATCCCATTAAAACAGGTACCATATGATTTCTACCTTTGCACCAGTGTTTGAAATTTGTAATATGTGTAGTCTTTAATAGTTAGGAAGCAAATTCCATGTCTTTTCTAGATATCTAAATTAAGCATATATTAACTAAAAATGTAAAATCTTAGAAATGGTTATCATATAGACACATATGTGAAACACTTGTTAAAAATACCAAATAACTAACTACCTGCATTTATTTAAGATAAATACATCCCTTATTTGCTATGCAACTCTTTTTGTATATGAAAAATCTTGTAGATCAACTAGTTCAACT
This sequence comes from Psilopsiagon aymara, assembly GCA_024733675.1. Lineage (NCBI taxonomy): Eukaryota > Metazoa > Chordata > Aves > Psittaciformes > Psittacidae > Psilopsiagon > Psilopsiagon aymara. The sequence continues at coordinate 637 of JANRGW010016556.1, read as the reverse complement.
CACAGGTGTATCCCTTCTGACAGACAGTGGAATTGAATATTCCAATTGGTTTACATCACATTTTCTAATTTTTATGTTATTTGGGATCGTTTCCTAATGCTTGAGAGTAACTTTCTGTTCAAGATACATCAGAATACCCACGTCCATTGCAAGACAGTGCTTGGAAATGAATGCAGGAGGAAAAGAAAAATAGAGTAAAGAAGGGCAAAAGAGAAAGAGGAATGCAATCTGAGTAAGAATAGACTGAAATTGCTTATGAGTAGGTTAGCTTGAGACTCATGCGTTGGCACCTGAAAGCTGAGATAGTCAATCACAGCAGTGCAAACCTGATGTAAAAATGCAGCCTTTCCAAACCCTTCTTCTGTCTTGCACAGTTCGTTATTCCATCTCCTCTTCCACCAATTTTTTAACAGAGTTTTCATAGAATCATAGAACAGTTAGGGTTGGAAAGGACCTTAAGATCATCTAGTTCCAACCCCCCTGCCATGGACAGTGACACCTCACACTAAACCATATCACCCAAGGCTATGTCCAACCTGGCCTTGAATACCACCAGAGAAGGAGCATTCACAGCTTCCCTGGGCAACCCATTCCAGTGCCTCACCACCCTCACAGTAAAGAATTTCTTCCTCATATC
>JANRGW010016555.1:0-14141 GCA_024733675.1 Psilopsiagon aymara | reverse complement strand
TGACTGCCATGATTTTTCAAATATGATGGACAGTGGCTTAGCAACTTTATTTGCAGCTCCTTCAGGACCCGCAGATGCACTGCATCAGGTCCCATGGGCTCGTGTATGTTCAAGTTCCTAAGATGGTCTTGAACCAGATCCTCTCCTACAGTGGGCCCAGAGTCTTCATTCTCACAGTCCCTGTGTCTGCCTTCCAAGACTTGGGTGGTGTGTTCAGAGCATTTGCCAGTGAAAACTGAGGCAAAGAATTCATTAAGAACCTCAGCCTTCTCCAAATCCAGGATAGCCAGATCTCCTGATAGCTTCTGGAGAGGGCCCATGTTGTCCCTAGCCTGTCTCTTATTTGCAATATACCTATAGACCCCCTTCCTGTTATCCTTAACATCCCTAGCCAGGTTTAATTCTAAGTGGGCCTTGGCTTTCCTAACCTGGTCCTAGCTTCCCAGATAACATCCCTGTATTCTTCCCAGGCCACCTGTCCTGCTTCCACTTTTTATATGCCTCTTTTTTCCTTCAAATTTTCCTCAGCAGCTCCTTATCCATCCAAGGAAGTCTCCTGGCCCTCCTGCTTCACTTCCTTCTAGTAGGGATGTATTGCTCCTGAGCATGCAGCAGGTGATCCTTGAATATCAACCAAGAGTCTTGGGCCCCTCTACCCTCTAGAGCTTTATTTCATCGACCCTTACTGAGAAGGTTCCTGAAGAGGCCAAATCTGCTCTCTCGAAATCCTGGGCAGTGAGCTTGCTCTACGCTCTTCTCACTGTCCTGAGGATCTTGTATTCAACCATCTCATGATTGCTGCAATCAAGGCTGCCCTGGAGCATTACATTTCCAACCAGCCATTCCTTGTTGGTGAGCACGAGGTCAAACATGCCACCTTTCCTTGTCGGCTCTTATATGCAGTTCCTCTGGTGCCCCTAGAAAGAGCTTCTTTTTAATTTTTATGTATTTTCCAAATAGTTTTTCTTTTATTTTTATGCATTTTCCAATAGGGTTTTTTTAATGCATTTTCCAATTCTTTTCCATGTATCTATTTTTTATATAGAGAATAGGGGGCCAGAGTGCTTGCGCTGTATTTTGTTCCATGTCCACCCAAAGAAATTTAACCCATGTTTTCCCCACTAAGATTTTGTGATGAGATACAGAGCCTCTGTGTCTCATCAGAAGTATAAGTTGTAGATTATCTAGTCTCTCTTTCTTGGTAGAATGTAATACAAAAATGCAGTATTTTTATGACAAACATAGCATATATTTTTAAAAGCATGGTGCTAAGATGCATTAATGCAAAATCTTTATTGGAGTAGAAACATGTATTTTTAAAGAGCTAATATAAGAGCAATTACTGAAGTAATTCACTTCCGCAATAATCTATTTGTCATAATAAATTTTCTCAGAATTAGAAAATAAAATATTACTTTAGCTACAGTCTGTCTGAAGGAGCAGAATTACGCATTCTGCTTTTTATGAGACATTGGAACAGACAAATCAGACAATTTTGTATTAGATAATTAAAGGCCTTTTGAAAGCCAGCCACATTTGGAAGAAAGAAAACGTAATTCCGAGCAAAGCTTAGACTACAACTTCCTTTTCAGGGAAAAAAAAAAAAAAAAAAAAAAAAAGTAATCAATGACAGAAAGAAATGTTGGGGTTTTTTTATTGTTTCTTTTCGGCTCAGAAAAACCAAGTGGAGTCCCCAGATTCTAAGGATTAAGTTATAAAAAGCCCCTCAGACTGACCTCCAGGATTATGGAAGAAAGCCCAGTGTGTAATGAAGGAGTATGAGAAAAAGAGAGACAGAAAAAGGAAATTATTTTTCCTTTTTTGGTTCACTTACAGTGCCTTTAGAGACTTTGTGTGGGTACACTGGGTAAACAACACAATGGAATTATTAGTCTGTCTCTTGCCGCATGTTTAAATTTTTCAGCAAATATGCAGTTGGTGGCTTCTTTATACTGAAAAGTGCCTGATCACCTTATCCCCCTGGTAAAAGAGAACATTACTTCAAGGGGAGTAAGTTAGAAAATAGAATAACAGCACACAAAAATTTGGCAGCAAAATCATTGCAAGAGATTGAAGCATCTCTAATAAGCAAGTGACCCTGAGAACTGGAAGCAAAGGGTTTCAGATATCTTGGGAATTTGGCTGCCTTTGTGACAGATACAGTAAACAGCTCCAGAAAAGATTGTGCATTTCTACTAATCACTTAAGCCATAAGATAACAGCTAAATTGACATTTTGTGTACATGAAGTGAAACTGCTTACTCCTGTTCCCTATTTTCTGTCATTTTTGCAGAGCAGTGACTGTCAGGAGTTCACCATGAGTGCAGTAACATTACAGGACATTGGCAAAAAGACAACCCTGGGACTTATATGCCCTCAAATGCAAGTCCTGTCTGAAATTCTTTCATATGTTAAAATGATAAATGTTGCTATCTTTTCTGTATATCATCTAGTAAGAATGCAAAGAGTGCAAAAATAACTCCTGATAGCTGAAGGCTATTTGGGCCTTCCTTTTTTTAGACATAGGCCCAGTGCTTGCTCTTTAGCTTGCTTTCTTATCACACTTCAATATGCAGTTATGTCATTGCTGTTAGTGGTAATTTCATGACTCGATGTTAGAATTGGCATTGGCATTAGAACTGATTTAAAACATTTCTCTCTCCTCTTCATGCACAAGTGTACATTTCTGTTTGCACCCAGAGATTATTGCACCCCAACTTTGCTGAAAAAATTATTAGTGAGACCACAAAGTAATTTTAATTGAAGATATAATCCTTGTTAAAAAAAGATCTCTTTTGGGGGAGATAGAAGTACTGTTATAACTGAAGATGTAAAGAATCATTAATCTTGAGGTCAGATACAAGTTTGCTCTTTTGCAGGTAATGTAAAAATCTTGCTCAACCAGATATGGTACAATATTGTTCCAGACCTTGGTTGTACACACTCAGAAAAAGGCTTCTGTTTTCCTGTGCCCCCTTCCTTTTTCCTTACTAAGAAATGCAACAGGACTGAAATGATCAATTTATGGCTTAAAGGTTATAGCACTCATAATCTGTAATGTTTTCTTCTGATATTATGCTTTTCCAAAAGCTAGAATTCATTTTGATGCACTGAATCTATCACAAGTATCACTTCGTTCTAGAAAAAGAAGCAAAATGCTGAAAATGACCTGCTGAACAAGTATTTAGCTTTTCTGCCTGCTAATAAGTAGATGTTTACAGTTATTACCTTGATTAATTTTGCAGACAAATGTCTGATATTAATGCTGAAGAGAGGCTGCATTTAATTTTCAGCCACCCTTACTACCTGTCTCAGTCAGTGGTGAACATGTATAGGCTCTTTGGAAGAAATACATCTAAAATATGATCAGTTTTTTGTAGAAATCCTGACAGTTCACTCTCCCCTAGTGAAGTTATGAAGATTTTGCCAAAGGATTGGGGAAAGATTCTCTTGAAATCTTGCTGAATGCTTCCATCAATGACAAAGAAAGTATCAAATCACATAAGGAGTAAATATGGAAAGTATATTCAATTCAAGCATTTTGGAAAGTAGTGAAAGAAATTACCTAGAGACACGAGAAATAAGCTCTATGGTGATAAAGGAAAGTAGAGGTGAATGTTTCCATAGGAACCAAGAGAAAAGAAATTTGTCTATGCTCAGAATCACTTGAATGACATTTAGAAAGGGGTCAGCAGCTATCTTGGTACAATTCTTCCTTTTCCTTGTGCTCTTGAAAGCTCTTTAGATGTTTGGAAAGTAAAAAGAGTTTAGAAGGTGAACAGGTCTCAATACTGTGGTAACTGCAAAGTTAATGCTGCCTAATTTACATGAGGTCTTCCATGATATTGAGCAACTTTAAATGCTAATAAACACATGCATAAGGAGCTGATGAGTACTAACTGGGCTACATGTGTCTTCTTTGGATTGTAGAATCTGTGTGATATGAAATTTAACACTTGCTCCTTCTGCAGAATGTTGAGAAATCAGGTAAATCTCACCAAAGCAGAATGGGCCAGACGAAAGAGTACAATTTTTACATCACTAGATTTACCCACTAAAAGCCTTTTTTTCCTATAAGGGAATACTCTGACATATATCCAGGTGGAAAAATGTAATTCCTTTAGAGAACAGAACAAAAATGCTTCCAAAGCCCACATATTACAGGAGAAGGAAGTATGTGATATGCCTCATACTGAAAGAGATCTGGGGCTCAAAGCAGGCAAATAGCTAGGTAGGTGTTAGCAATGCATTGCAGTAGAAATAAAAAGCAATGTGATCTTGTGTAGTAAACCAGTGGAACAATCATTCTGCACAGCAGCATTGTTATTGTGCCTCTGCAGCCAAATCAAGATCACACCCGCATTACTGCCTTCAGTTTTGCCACCTACAGCACTGTACCAATAAAGATTACAATGTTAGAATGCTAGAAGGAGGAAGTTAAAGATGAGGGACAAGTAAAATGTACCTACTGTTTTATGTAGACAAACAGCAAATATGAAAACAATGAGCTGGTATACAACAAATCTAATTATGAAAGAGGGTGAGAAAATGATCCAAACATAGAATGCCATTATGGTTAAATAAATATAGGCTGCATATAAAAACAGTGCACTTTTTTAATGGAGATATTTCCCACATAGGAATGTCATCATTTTCAGAGCAAAGTTGGGGAAAACACTGAAGAGAGTATGTCAGGGATCAATTATGCACTAGTAGTTGCAAAAACTCATTTAGCATGTCTTTATAATTAGTGTTGTTATTATCCTAAGAATCACAGTAAGTTAAAAATTAGAGCAAGTAGAATAGCAAATTGCAGAAAAGAGGGAAAGGTGTAGTTTTAGCTCTTCACCAGTTTAAAGTGATCGCAAGAGTTAATGTTTTTATAACTAAGAATATAAGGAAAGCTATGTAATACAAGTTGTGACTTAAAAGTCAGTGGTAAGTAGACCTGAATGCCCAGAGTTCTGCCATGAAATCACAGGAACTGTATCAAGTGACACTGAATGGGACACCTCTCCAACAAAAAGCATTTTCCAGAAGTGTGGACTTTCCCTGCAGCTTGAATATCTGTAGACCCCAGAGATGAGGCTTCTAGTAATTTTCTTTATTTTCTTTATTTTTTCTTAATTTAAGAAATCTTAAGCATTCTTAAAGCCACACATCAAAGAAAAACTTTGCCTTGAGTGAACAGTAAGATTTAGTGTGAAAAAATACATGAGGCAGCCAGACTGTCCAGCTTGGAGTCCCTCCAGCCAAGTGGTGGCATGAACATTGCTGGGGAGAAACCAGCTGAGAGCATGGATTAATCAGGGGAGCTTGTTACTTTTTTCACTTCTATATAAACCAACAGCTGCTAGCCCTGTTAAAATGGGTTGCAAATTGATTTTTAATAAACTCAGGTATAGTCTCAAGGCCCTTATTCTTTCACCATCATGGAGGTTATTATTGTCCCGGCAAACCATACTAGGATCTTGGCAATGACACACTACACAGTGAGTTGGAAAGTCAGTCATGTAAAAAGTCAAGAAATAAGCTAGTAGAGAAAATTCACGTTATCCTTACTGGCTTTGCCAATTGGTTTAAATGAGAATGATAAAGTTACAGTTCCTTTACTGGCACTGTTGTTCTTTCTTTGGTGTTCTATAAGTCTTTGTGGAAGACAGAATTTAAATGTCATGGATCATTGCCAACAGAAAAAAGAAATTTTTCTTGGGTAGGGGCAGAGAATGTCAATAGCTTGTCTGAGCCTTGGATTCATTTCGCAGACACGCAACTTAATTCAAGGAGATTTGGTAGGATGAGATAAACAAGCGTTGACAAAACAGAAAAGAAACAGACTTTCACATACTTATGGAAGGTAGGTAAGCTGCTTCTCTGAAAGGGAGCACTTTAGAGGCTGATCTCATGCCAGGCTTAAAGCTGCAGATTGCTATGTAGCTTTTCTGTGTTTCATGCCTTTCCTTGGGTTAGACATGGCTTCTCACCCTTCCCAAATGAAAGGCAGAAAGGCAGAAAAAAGAGTGAATGCTGTCTTTTTCTCCAGTTTTGATGGTATCCAAAACTGATGATCCGAGGGTAGCACCATTACTGATTTATGTGAAAGCTATCCATACCCAAATCAAGACAGTCTGAAAATACATGTAAAGGAAAGCCCTTGGTTTTAACTCTGCACATTAAGTGGGAAATTTAGCTTTCAAATATTTTTTAGAGTACAGTTCTCTTTTACTTTTCTGCCAAGACATGCATACAATGTTTCATGCTTCTAGGCTAAAAAAGAGTGCTTTACTAAAAAAGAGTGAATGATGCAGCTCTCTGAGCTATTTTGCTCCCTGATTTTGGTAAATAGATTTTAATGGGATAATTAACATTATTAAAGCTAATCACACCATTAAAGTATTTGAAATAGAGTCCTATGCATTACTGAATCATCTTTTCTTGAACAGGAAACAAGATTAGAGCTTTGCAAACAGAGTTATCAGTTCTGATTGGGTGTATTAAATCCAATCAAGAACTTTCTAATTTTGAATTTGCTTGAGGTTAGGTTATCTTCTTGGATTTGTCATCTTTCACAAATTTTTCTGCATATTTAATACCTATGGAGGCTGTACACAGGTACTAGTGCAGACTACTGGTTAAATTTCATTTTGAAATAACTTTTCCCATGTAGATTAAGACATGTTTTGACCACTGTGACTGCAGATTAATTCAATTCACCTCAGTAGTACTAATCTTGCAAGCTTGTGTTAATGTGAATGACAGTGGAATTTGTTTTCCCAATTGGGATAACAGCAGAGGAAGTTTGCTGCATCAATATCAGTCTTCTGGTTTTGTCAAGGCCAATATGACACCAATAATGCATAGGTTGAATGAAACATATCCTATCAGGGAATAGAAAAAAGTATAAAAGTAACTTTTAATATATAGATCCTGTGCACAGTTTTTCACTGTATAGATTTCTGTATTCTTAGTTGAGACCAAATATTTAGAAAACTAAGGAAAAGATCTACCAGTAGACTAATATGAATAGCTCTACCTACATTGTGGTGTACCCATGCCAATAAACATGAAAACTGAGGAACTGAATGATGAGATAGCTTCTTATGTATGTTCAAAGTCTTTTGTGTACACAGACGTCCATTTGCATGTGCCTCTTGCTTTAGAAAATATGTCAAGAGTGTCTGTGAGTATCTATATCCAACCCAACTTCTTCAAAATGAAAATCTCCATGTGTTGCTACTGTATTTCCCAAAGAATCAACTATTAGGGTTTCTTTAATTCTCTTCACAGTAGCAACATAATTCAATCCAAAGATAAATCCTTATGAATGGTGCTCACTATATGTAATGATGTATTAAAACTCTTTTAACCTCTATCTAGGAAATAATAGTATCCTAAGTCCAATTTGTAAGTTTTTCCATATGGTTTTGGTCCAAGCAAAATAAAATAGATAGAGGAGGAGAAATCCTACAAGCCTTAAACTTCTGTCTGTGAACAGACCCCAGGGACTTTAGGATGTCTGGTGAAAACTGTACAAAAATGGTGACTGTACTATCTGTATGTGCAATAAACAACTCCATGCTGACACAGTGCTAGAGAAGGAAGGTAAACCAACTTCACTCATCATGTTAATGAAACCCCTAAATTAAAAGTCAGTAAGTTCTCATTTAAAGCTTTCTTAAGAAAATGAGTAGAAATGCAACAAAGTGAACAAATATCATGATTCTTCTAGCAGTAGGCTGAACCAAAGCTAATTCAGCATTGCCTGTGGTCCACAACTGAAGCTGGCATGAAGGAAGGTGAAGTGCTCTCCAGTGAATCCTAGGATATCCAGCAACTACCCTGTGTTTGGATCCCAGAGCCATCCATGCCCTTCAGAGAGTTTTGAACCAGATGTTTGTGGCATAAAGATAAAAAATAACCAGGGTGAAATCCAAAAACCGAAATAAATGTCATCAGGAAAAAGAAAAAGGACTACCACATTCATAGGCAAAGAGTCTGCCCATTATTTTCCTTATTCATTGTCCAGCAATCACAATTTCAAAAGGCTATATTTCCATTTGCTTTGACAACAAACACATTCAATCTATAGTTATTGAAAGTGGTTATTTCAATATCAATTTATTAGCAACATCAAAACAAATGCTTATTATTTTTAAATGTGAAGCCATGGCTTTGTCACTTATTTTAGAACTCATTTTAATTTGAACTTGACATTAATATAAACATGACAATGCCACTTTGCCACTATGTATTGCCATCATGTATTTTTATTTTCTCATGGGAACTGACAAAATCTGATTCATAATGACAATATTAACATAAACCAGTGAATGGCAATAAGGATTTATAAGCCTGGAGAAGAGAAGGTTGTGAGGAGGCCTTATAGCAGCCTTCCAGAATCTGAAGGGGGACTATAGGGATGCTGGGGAGGGACTCTTCATTAGGGACTGTAGTGATAGGACAAGGGGTAACGGGTTTAAACTTAAACTGGGGAAGTTTAGACTGGATATGAGGAAGAAATTCTTTACTGTGAGGGTGGTGAGGCACTGGAATGAGTTGCCGAGGGAATTGTGAATGCTTCATCCCTGGAGGTGCTCAAGGCCAGGTTGGACAGAGCCCTGGGTGGCATGACTTGGTGGGATGTATTCCTGCCCATGGCAGGGGGGTTAGAACTAGACAATCCTGAGGTCCTTTCCAACTCTAATTAGTCTATGATTCCATGATTCTATAATCTTGACATACGTAACATAATCTGTATGGAATCTGTCAACACTACTAACTAAGGTTGTTTTTTTTTACCCCTGTGCATACATTCTCATGTTTCTATAAATGTCTTCATTAATATACATTTATGATTACTATTAAGCTTATGCATAGTTTATTTTATCATGCAAATAAGGGTTATAATATACACACAAAGACAGTGACTCTCCATACATCACTTTTATCTTTAATATGTCCTATGAAAAGTAAGTAGGTTAAAAACTCAGCCCCATTAATTAAAATTGTTTAGCTTTCTTGAACTAAATATATTCATATTAGAGGACATCTGTAGAGGTATTAATTACCTGGCTCTATTTATCTATATAAAATCTCTCACAAAAAAGCTATGCCAAAAAAGCATTTTTTTCAGAACAGATAAAAAAAAAATAATAAAAAGAAAGCAATTTAGAGCTGAGAAGGAAATTTTTATCTCTACCTACATCCAGGTACAATTTGGAACAGTAAGAGAGTCACAAAGGTGGTTCTACATGATGCATAGTTGTTGGAGGGCATATGGTGCATTTTACTCTTAACTGAGACTTCTTCTATCCTTTTAGTGCTTTATGTTAGAATCTTAACAAGATTTGTTAGTCCATCTTGCTTTCTTTAAAGTAAAAGTTGCTAAAAAAAGCCAAGGAGGAAAACTAGTGTCACAGCCTTCTGTGAAAAGCTCCAGAGCAATAAATGTGTTGAACTGTGATGAGATCTACACCAGTAATGATGAAGGTCTCTGGGGAAATCTTCATATGCTGTTGGATCTTCTAGAACTGGACCATCAAACACATCTCTCACATTACATGGGAATAAAGCTTTTTTTTTCTCCTACTCCCTTTGTTGTGTTTAGGGAGAAATACTTATCTGAAAAAACTAGAAAATAAACTATCTCAGGATGAGGATGTCAGTGACATCTTTTAGCCCCAAAGAGTTTCTAAATTATCCTGCTCTTCTTGTGAGAGTACAATTAGATTAAATAGTCCCTATTGTGGAGATTCAGATAAAAGCTATCTTGAAATGAAGGCTTTGATTCAAAAAGCTACTTCAGAATAACTATAGGCAACTCATACAACTGCACTCAATCTTCAACTTGGTTGCTTTCCTGAATGGTAATGTAAGCTAGTAGCAAAAATCCATGCAGGTCAGTAATACAGTTACACCTAATGCAGAATTCCTGAGGCTCAGTACCACACTCCTTTCTCTAGCTTGTGTCATCACTCATTAGCAGATGTATCTTGTCATGTATGATTAAAAACATTTTAATTAAAAATACTGGGTAAAAAGGTTAACTATACTATTAATGCTATTTGATTATGAATGCCTTCAGAGAAAAGTTAAGCTGGATTCCTGTTTACACCAGAAGACGTGTTCCCTTTTAGCTAAGAAAGATGAGTTTTACCAAAGGAAAAGAGGCTGAGAGAACACTGCTTTTTCTCAGAAATATCTTCAAGGACCTATTGCAAGTAAGCGTGTGTTGGGATGGGGAGAAAGGACCCCTACTCTGGTCTGGCAACTGTTGTTGCATATAGGGTACCAGGACAAGCCATGGAGAATGACTGCTGCTTCTGGAAGGGGCTTTCCAGTCCTGCACTGCTGCATTTCAGGCCGCTGGGCAACATAACCTTTCTGCCCTTTGGTGGCAGCTGTCACAGGCAAGTTCAAAAGCCAAGGGACACAGCCAGGTTCTGGCAGGAGTAAAGTTGGGAGTGGGATCATTTTCCAATTCTCCCAATCTGTCTGCTGTTTAAATGGTGGTTTATGTATGGCTTTCCTGCCAGGGTGAAACGTGGACAACTCTGATTCAGTTGTAGGAAAACCTGTATGCAGATAGTACTATGGATGCTGCTGTCACAGCTGCGAATACTGCAGTACCAGGTACTGTTTCAGCAGTTGCACGAAAAAGCCCAAACCTGCTAGAAATAAAAGTAATCAACATGTTCAAAGTCTTCCCAAGAAATGACACTCACTAGTGACTTTGGGTTTGACCCTTTGGGGCCCACATAGTATAACAATGGGACCATCGATGTTTCACTTGGCTTAAGAGTCTACCACATACCTTTAGATAAAGTTGTGCTAGATTTCATCTCATCTTTTGTATGTCAGTTTCTTGTTCTGATGGTTCTGTGCACAGATCTTTGGAGTGCAGAATCAACATGAAATTGGCTATAGAGAAGATTTCAGTTATTATTTCAGCTGGATTGAGTGTCATGTTTGCTATCACTCAAGATCTTGAAATCTGAATCCAGTAGGTGAAAGCTGGAAGCAATGGAATCCCATGTAGAGAGCATTTTTGTGTCCTGGTTTTTATTTTATTTTAAAAATATATGAGAGTTAAAGGAAAAGCAAATAATGAAGGAAAGCACAGTGAGAGGGTAAAGTTGGATGGAAATGACTTTTTTAGGCATATAGGTGTTTTTCTGAACTACGTTTTTTTTCATTGATATATTGGCTGTACTCCTTTCACTAGGGTCCTGTTTTGTGTTCAGGAATCTGTATCCTGGATGTGCTACTGATGTGGGAGTTGGGGTTAACAGCTAAAGAAAACAATCTTTTTATCCTCTAGGAAAAATAACTCAAGCAAATCTGTCTGAAAATTTATTGACCTAAGCTGTTAGTTTTGAAATACTCAAAGAGAAAAATCCAAGATTCCCTCCACCCTCTGCAAATCTTCCTTAAAGCAATTTTCAAGAGTCTTGCTTTAAATTCACAAAAAAAGACTGAAAATCTTGACACAAGCCCTTAATGCATGCTCTGTCATATAGAACAAGGATAGTGAAAAAAATGCTAGGCACAAAGTAGTATTCAGAATAACAGAACACACTCTTCATTTGTAAGGTTTCACAGGTATGCAAGTCTTGTTTCTGCAGTATTCATTGTATGGTTGAATTTCTGTAGTTTATTTTTGCTTAAAATGTAAATTCTCCAGTGATATAGTAAGAGTCATGAATTCTATTAAGAAAATTAAATTTATTTTATAAATCCGATTGATAAATTTCTTCATAGGATAAAAAAAAAATCTGCTATATCTTTATTATATAGAAATACAGCACAAATTTTTGATTAGGTATTTTAAACTCTCTTTGCTATTTTTCATGTGCTCAAAGTGCGGTTTTGACATCACCTGTATACCACTGTAAATTTTATGTATGCAGGCATTTTCAGAACATTTGGAAGTAACTAATCAATGCTTGATTATTCTTGCTTTTTAATGAAAAGTGAACTCTCAGAACTTTTCCATTGTCCTTATAGACTACTCTAAAGCCTGATGATAAGCAGTTTAATTGATTTTAATGGTCTGTAACTCTAAGACTTTGTCAGAGGGGCTTAAAGTCATGTACAAGCTGTAAATTGTAGCTTACTTTAGAAGTCACTGAGAGTATTACGAAGGGAAGATTATCAAATTGAGACCAACATATGAGCTGATGAGACCAATTTAAAGTATTTGGAAATATTTCCTTCTATCTTTGTATACTGTTTCATGAGTTTTTCCTAAGTTAAATTTATGCTTTGGGCCTTCTTTACAGCCATTTATAAATAGCAGGACAAAGTTGGTAGAGAGCAATCATTCTCTTCCTAGGAAAACTGTCTGATTTTGTTGATATGTCAGCTACAAAATATTAATGTTAACCTTTACATTGTCCCATACTGGCTTCAATATCATTAACTGAAGTGTGTCTCACTTCCCTGAGGATAAATTGTTCCATTTAAGAGGCCACATCAAGAACATGACCTGCACAAGCATGGAAGAAGGCTGTGCAGTTTGCCTTTGCCTCTTAAGAAGAGGCACTGGAGAAGGTGATGCAAATAAGGGGAACATAATAACAAGGGTTACAGTTCCATTAGGCTATACAGCCCAGTTAATTGCTCTTACTCCCATATACTCCATGGAATACCCATGTGAGTAAATGATATACAGAGGTACTGAAAAGATGTGAAAAAGCTTCAGTCAGCCAAGCTGTCTATCTACTTGGTACAGGAAAGAGAGACTGTGGATGTGCTCATAAATTAAACAATTAGCTGGTCTTCTGTGCTGTTTTTGCTATCTTTGATCTTCTCCATGACTTGTCTTCTCATGGCTTGTCTCTTTTGAGGAAGAACCTCATGATTTCATGAAATTTAGGTCTGTCCTGGGCGTGTTGGATTCAGAGTAGCAGTATATGTTTCAGTCTCAGCAGATTATCTGCTTGCGTTGAAAACAATAAACCTAAAAACTAGAAAATATATCCTTTTTTTAAGTGAAACTGATGTACGGAAACAGTTACACTCATCAGCTAGGCCTTTGCAAACTCTTGTATTCTCAGGAGAGCAGAAAAAGTAATAGCCTCCGATAGTTAAGGCTATATAATGCCACAAACTGTGTAACTGATATAATTTAGGACCAATTTCAATAAAAATGCCACCCTTTCCAGGGCTTCTGTGAACTTATGGACATAGGTTTTAGTGAATCTTGATCTCCATAGTTCCTTTAAATTACAGACTTAAACTAAAAGAGCAACGTGTTAATAAATGCCACTCTACTGCATCTCAAAAGTTGGACCAAAATGATGTTAGGGCTTTAATTTGAAAAAAGAAAAAGGGGAAGTTTAAGGGAATAAACACACAGGATGACATTACAGCATAGTATTCAGCAACCTAAATTGCAATTAACTGAAGGCAGAGAAGTAGATTTTGTCTTAATGGCTATAATGATTTTGGAGACTTACCTTCTGGAAGCAGTTCAGCTTCTCAAAAAAAAAACCTCTCTTTGGTCCTTCTGCTTGTCCTTATTTAATTCTACATGCTTCAAGCCACTATAACATTCAAAGAATGATAATTGTCAATTGGATGTGTTGAGGAAGTGTTGTTATCCTCAGCTTTCATATGGAGATTTGAATTCAAGACAGAAGTAAAAGGAATTTACCACAGTTTCACCTAGAAAACCTCTAGCACAATAGGGAATACAATGCAAGTCTTCTAAACCTAAGGTTAATTTCCTAACAACTGATCCATATAACCTCAATAATTACTCTCCTTCCCCATGTCCCAGCTGAGTGTGACCGAATGATTCTAAGATAGTCTGTTGATCCTTGATTATCTTAGTTTTCCATTGGCTTCCTCCCATTACCTCATTTTTATTCTCTCTTTCTTTTATACAAGGTTTTCCTTTTCTCAGGAGACAGCACTTAGTTTGTACAGAAATAGATCAGCTTGTTGTTGGGATAGTCCATTGTAGTGCCCCTAATCGCTAGTGTTGATTCAAATTTTGATAAAAGTGTCATCTGAGATGTGACGCAAATTTGAGATGTGACAAAGCCTAATAACTAAAGACATGATAGAAATGAATTTCACCTTTGTTTTTCAAATACGTGATAATTAAATCTTAATCTTCAATTAGGAAAAAAGTG
>JANRGW010016553.1:0-21085 GCA_024733675.1 Psilopsiagon aymara | reverse complement strand
CCGGCTCCCCCTCCTCCCTGGCAGAGCATGAGGCTCCAAAAGTCCTTGGCCAGACCAAACATCATTAAGCCATAACTAAAAACATTGGTGTTATCAGCACTGTCCTCAGGCCAAAAGTCAAAACCACAGCACTGCACCAACTACTAAGAAGGGGAAAAATGACTGCTACTGCTGAACCCATGACAATATACATATATGCATTTATACATATATAAATATTTAATGTGCATCAAACTTTTTTTTGTGATGCTTTCTGTACAGAACTCTATCAAATAACAGTGGAGAATGCCAGCTTTTCCACCACCAGATTATGTGTTCATTCTCACTGTGTATAAAACTGATGGTTGCTGGAATCTTACTCATTTTGAGAGACATCTGTCAAGTTTGGAGGAAATCAAATGAAAGAAATGTTGGCTAAAGCTCTGAAGTTAAATTCAGCTTTGCTAAGATATTTAAACTAAGTTGTATATATAGAAAAATCAGAATTCTGTCCTGAAAGTTGATGTGTGAAACTTTGTCTGGTGACTGCACCCCATTGACTTCAAATTATATTTCAAAATTACTGGATTAGAAGTCTTTAGGTAAAGAATACTGATATCCTCAGTTTCTTGTTTTGATTTTTTTTTTTAGGTGACTTTGAATTTACGTAAATATTTTAACCCAAAGTATTTGGGTAAACTTCTGAGTGTCTTTAATTTCCATATTCAGGCTAAACATGATTGTTAATTCATTGACCTGTTCCATTTGGGAAGTTTGAATATGTGCCTCGCTACTGCTACGAGTCATTTTGATTAATAGTGTGGATACAAGCAACTAAAATTGTTCACACACAAAAAAATTTGGCTCAGAGGAATTAAAAAGAAAATTTCTGTTTTAGTACAACAGTGCAGATACACAGGTAGGTGGAGTGGTGAAAAAAGTGCCCAACACGGGGAGTTAGAGGATAATGTTTCAAACTGTTATCTTTCCCCTTCATAGAATCATAGAATACCTGGTTAAAAGGGACCTCAAGAATTGCGGGGGGAGATCCGGACAACACACACAGATTAATGTAATCAGAGTGTTGACCATTTGTTGTGACACAAGTGTGCCTTTTCTAGGGAGTTTCAAGATACTAGAACATTCAGTAACATCTGATTGGTTAACATTCGTTAGCTGGGTGTTAGCAATAGCTTAATAATTGATTGACTGCCACAGCGCATGTTTCCGATAGATGCAACACGTTTCCAAGTTCAAGAACAGTTAAGTTCCAGGGTTGCAGCTACCCTCTCCCTCCTACACATACACACCCTCAGGCAAGGTCCTAAAGCCTTCAGCTAGCTACTTCATGATTGTAAAGTAGCTGTCTGGATTGCTCACATGAACATGTTCACTCAAGTACATTCCCACAAAAAAATCATTTGGCCCATGCTTTATAGGCACAGTATGATTTATCCTAGATGTTCCAGCACACTTGTCTAGCAAGGTCTCCTCTTCAAATATGTCTGCTAGAAAGGGAAGGTGATAATACCCACAGATAATGCTGGCAGGTACATCAGAAGGGAGAAAAAACAACAGACATAAAATGATGTAAAAACCCCCAGCATGATATGGGATCTTCTCTTCAGAGACCAAACCATGCTTCTGGTATTTTTAGTATCATCTAGTGGAGCTTAGCAAAGTAAAGATTCAGGAAGTTAAGAGAAAGCTAAAAATGATTGTGAAACTCACATTTAAAGATATACAGGATACAAGGCAAGAAAAATATCTAAAGCACAGACTTTTAGACCTAGATATTGGAGATGAATGCATGGCAGAGGAAGAGGGAGCTACCAGACTAACAGCTCAAAAGTAAATTTGCTGGACTAAAGTGATATGCCTAGAAGAAAAATTGTGGAAGAAATCAAACAAGCAAAAGACAAACCACCACCACCACCACCAAAAAACTCATCAAGGAAAAGAGAAAATTTAGAGTCAGAGCATAGGAAGAAAAGATTGAAAGACAGAATTATTTGCAGACAGAATAAAAATAATGAGAGACTTGAGCTCCATACAGATAAAAAAACCAGCAGATAATTTAGGATGAGAAAGTTGGGGCTGTTCAGCCTGGAGAAGAGAAGACTGCATGGAGACCTAATAGCAGCCTGCCAGTATCTGAAGGCGGCTTATAAGGATGCCGAGGAGGGACTATTCACTAGGGACTGTAGTGATAGGACAAGGGGTAATGTGTTAAAACTTAAACAGGGGAAGTTTAGGTCAGGTATGCAGAAGAAGTTCTTTACTGCAAAGGAGGTGAGACACTGAAATGGGTTGCCCAAGGAAGCTGTGAATGCTCCATCCCTGGCAGTGTTCAAGGCCGGGTTGGATAGAGCCTTGGGTGACAGGGTTTAGTGGGAGGTGTTCCAACCCATGACAGGGGGGGTGGAACTAGATGATCTTAAGGTCCTTTCCAACCCTAACTGTTCTATTATTCTATGATTTGTGACCATTAAGGAAAGATATGAAAAGGCATGTTGCCAACGCAAATTCAGTGAACAGAAGGATTTTGCTGTCTGACAGATGATATCTGAGAGGAGTTTAGTCAGGACAAAATGAGTCTCAGTATTCCCTCTTAAAAAACTTTGATTCAAATGCTTGAAGACAATGCTGATGGCATGCTTCACATCAACTAGCATTCCTGGCAGATTCCTGTTAAAATGGGCGAAGAGTGAAGTTTTTGCATTCAAATACCATTCTTTAATGGAGAAGTTATAGAGTGGAGTATACATAGAGGCCTACACCATAGATTTTTTTTTGACCAGGTACAATAAATTTCACTGAAACCAACTGTAAATACATACAAAATTATGCAGAAGATCAGATGGTCATGGTGGTCAGACTTTTATGGGTCTCCAGAGAAACCTACTGAAGTCATAGTGGATTAATAGCAATTCATGAAGTGTTTTATGATAGAAATATTGTGTGACATCCAAAGAAAGGGAACTTATCAAAAAGACAGAGAGAGAAAAATCTCATAGCACCTTGTTTGGGAATGTGGAGTTTTCATAGATGAGGAGAGTTCTAAACTAAGAAATTGTGTTGAAATGAATGAAGTCATAAAAACTGTTGCTGATTCCCCTGGTCCTTTTGCTTTCTTCATACTTCTTATAACATTTAGGTATTGTCTTGCGTTGGAGGTAAGCATGATAAAGGTATTGAGCTACCAGTCTAACCCAGAGTAGTGAATAGCCATATTCTTGGTGTAGACCTTTTACTAAAGAAAGTAATAGATTTATTCAATTTGCTACTTAAAACAAGAAGGGATAATATATTTTCTTCTTTTAAATGTTTACTACATAAAGATCTTAACAAATATTAGCAAGCCTACAGAAACACACCTCATCTTCCATTTTCAGATTTACAACCTTATACAGTTGAATCCATCCAGATAATTGAACTGACCAAGAAACAAGACATTTAACAAAATATGTTTATTTTAAAATGCAAGTGTTTGATGTTTTCTATTATCACTGGGACACTGAAATAAAAACATCAGGTTTAGTACTACTTCTTCCCCTCCAAAACAATCCCACAACACAATTATTCTGTGGATTACATGGCATCTTAAAATAGACTGTAGATACCCCTTACCATATTCATAGTCCTACACTCGATACTGATGATTAATCTAAATTCTATTTCTTTTTCTTTGATGAAAAGATGAAATTGAAATTTTTCTATGAACTTGAACATAGGGATCATACAGCATTTTGGAAGTTTAGCACACTGAGTTTTGCTTCAGTGACCCTTTTAATTAACATAATATTTATCATCACATTTGTTAGAACAACCTACAGAGAAAGGACATACTTCTACTGCTGGTGACAAGTAATTTAATGACCTCCTTTAGGAAGAAAAATAGTCCTTCAGGGGTGGCTACACCAGCCTAACTTAGGTATTCCAAGCCCTGCCTGGAAAACGATTTGTTTCTCTGTTGTCTGCAAAGAAAACTCAGTGAAAATAGCAAACCATGAAAACCAGCCTCTATGACTACTGTTCTTTGAGTTAAAACATATTGATTCAAAACTTTGTGGTACAGTGCATGTTTCCTGGTCTGGTGATATGAGTACCAGAGCAATTCAGCTACAGAATTTGCATGACTTTTGTTAGCTATCAAAACAACAAAGAGCACAATTCCATCCACTCTAGAGAAGGCAAAAAGAAGACAATTTACAGAATGTCTTAAATCAGGCAGCTAGTCTCTTCAGTTCTCTAGATAATGAGCTGGTCTCTGAAAGAATCTTCTTTCTGTACTGGAAGTATTTTAAATCTGACAGCTGGAAAACAGGATCCCATATGGTTTCCCATCTCCATCACCTATTTGTCTTGGCAAACTGTGCCAGCTTTCCTTCTGGGTCTTTAAAGGACTACTTGGCTTCTTATAGCCTTCCCCATGTAAATCATTTCGGCAGAATACAGAAGTTTTAACATGCCAGCAGAGGATTCGCCTAGTGTAGAAAACTAAACTGTACTTGCACAGCTCTTTCTATAGCACTTCTTCATGTAAAGTATAGCAAGGAGATTTACCATAAACTTTCAAGCCTGTAGACCTTCAGCTTATTAGAAAAATCAGTTACAGCACATCATATGTTCTCAGTCAAAGCAAAATCTGAGCAGCATAAAAATAACTTTTAAATTATCTTTCTGCTACTTCTGACACCTCTGCAGAGGTTGAGCACAGAATTAGACCTCCATGTCATTTATATAGCACTTTGAAGCATGCTGGTTGCTTTGTAGATCAAATGCAAGGACACTTTCACTGGCTTTTAGAAGACAGTTTAATTTTAAACTCACTGCAAGTTGTAAGAACTGGATAAGGGGAGAATGAGTGACAGAGAACCGATGTAACATTATTATTTCTTAAATAAAAAGATGCATGATTTGTAATTTTCCTCTAAGAAATCTGCTCACAATTTTTGTTGTAGTTTATTTATAGATGGCTTAAAAAGTGCCCTCTATATCATCTTCATCCATGTTTTTGTGGTATTTCTGATTGGCACTTCTCTCTCTTTTGAGCAGTTATCCAAAACTATCAGTCCCTACTTCTATTGTCACAACTCAGACAGACAAATGACATGTGACATGCTTCTTTGGTGATTAAGAAGTTCAGGATTACTATCACAAACCCTTACTTATATACAGTTTCTAACATACATGTGTCTTTTAGCCATTGGTTATATCAGTTAGCAACAACACATTATTGGATGACCCTTTGCCACATTACTAAAATCTGTTATCTTGCCATGCTCTTCTTCTGCACCTAGTTACTCCCCTTGTCTTGCTCATTCCTCCAGATGCCTTCTGCTTTCTCATCCAAATGCCTTCTGCTTTCTCATCCAGATACCTTTGGTGCCTCATTCTTCATGAATAAGCTTTGCTATCTTCAAGGCAAAGGTTTAATTCCATGCCCTTAGTCACGTAGTCCCCTGCATTCTATAACTTTGCAAAAACAGTCCCCTTGAGAAACAATATGAGGTATGTAATATAGAGGCATGAAAAGGAAGGAACATGTCATTCAGGGAAAAATACTGTTTATTTTAGTTTGAATTGTTTAAGAAGTGGCAAAACCAGTTTAACAAGAAACCCATACTGGAAACACACAAAAATATAAAGATTTAGATGTTCCTTTTTCTAATAAATATTTTCTGTATTATATTCTTCTGATAAGGACTGTTATAATGGGCATCATCACACTACAGAGCAAGAGCTAGCTACAGGGTAGTAGTAGTACATAGACTTTTTGCTAAATCTATTACAAGACATAGAAAACAGTAAGATTTTTTAAGTTTAATCCCTTACTCAGTATTCAATGCACTCAGTTCCTCAACTGTTGCAGTTAATACCTGTCACTGGACAGACCTTATGTTTTGTAGTAAAGGAGGTGTGACCTTGATGGTCAGCTCACTTGGTTTCAGTCTCCCATTGGTTGAGATTTTTCTACTTAACTGAGTCTTGGTTTACATGTCTAATTATTTACTTTCTTCAGAGACCTGCAGTTTTCATTTGTTTGTGCAAAAAATAGCCATAGGTCTTATGCTTCGTGGGGTAGAGGTACGCTTTAGTTACCAGTATAAGCATTATTTCAAACACACAATGGAGTTACAGACTTTTCAGTATATTTGCAGAAAGTTATAAATGATAATATGAAGTAGATAGAATAATTAAAACAATGTATTTACCTACTTTCTATTGAGTATTTTTTTCTATTGTTAAAATGTTATACCACTCTTCAATGGCTGGTATTAAATTCAGTTTGTAATGTCCACTCAACACGTGCACAATCAGCATGGACCAACTCACGATTGTGTTCACACTAGAATTCTCAGACTTTAATATCATATTAGTTTTGATCTTTGTACCCCTTAATCTGCTCTTACTCCTCTTTTCATTCTTGGCTTGTAAAAAAATTCAGTCTGGCAGACACATTTTGATATAAATGGTCTTTACTATGTACAACCAGAACAAAATGGAAGATTGCTTATGCAGTATCATCCTCTGCTAACCAAACCAAAGTATCTGAAAGAGATGAATCTTATAGCTGTAGAAGCTCACAGAGATCAGGTCTAGCTTTAATCAAACATACCTCAAATTTCTTTGTAATTCCTTCTTTAGATGACATTATGTCAGAGGAGCAGAGAAAGCAGGTGCAAAGCTGGTGTTGGGATGTCTGCCAAAAAGAAGGACCTGACCAAGCTGGGGCCTGGTAGATGCTATGTAATGGCTGGTAGATGTACAACTCTAGGCCTGCTGTTCAGTCAGACAAGCAAGGTGACCATCACTGTCAGCCTAACCAAATCCCCATCAGGAAAGGAGGTGTAGGAGTGATGCACACAGTGCCAGTGTTTCGAGCCTTACATTTAGTATGTGACACCTGGCATGCCTGCAGTGTTATTGCACATAGTTCTGGGAAGGCTGAATAACCAAATGACCAGCTGTAGATACATGATATACCAATCTGCAATATCACCTTTATATGAAACAAGCCAGATTTCTACCTTGTCTTCTCATAATTGGAGAACAGTTAACTGTAGCTGAAACTAAGAAAGCTCTGATACTTGTAAAACTGGAACTTCTCTGCAAAAGTAGTTTTACAGACTGTGAAATCATCTTTTCCACATTGTTTCCTCACTGACTACAGAGCTCAGTTTAAAATCTCTCTTAATTTAGTGTTCTTGATCTGGCCAGAAGCTTTTAGTTTGGTATCTCTCATGTTTTAGTTTCCATTTTATTACCTTAGTCAAGCTATTATCTATAATGCTCTTCTGTGTTTTCTGCTCATCAAGTATGACAGGTTCCAAAATGTTACCTTTATCACAGGAAAGGAAAACTGGTAGAGTAGAATGTACATGCTAATACTAATACCTAAAAATGCCTTCCTCCCCCAACATTGATTTAATTATTTTTCACAGGTCAGAATTTGAATACAGAGGAAAAGGAAGTGGAACACTTTCTCCTGGTATAGACTTATCTTTTTAAACAATTGAAGAATGAGATTAAGCTATGAGAACAGCACATATTCATTCTGTTCTTTTAGCTCTCAACACATTGAGCTAAAAGAAAAGTTTAATCTTAGCAGTTGTCTTTCTAACATAGATTTTTTGCCTTTAATGGCAAGATTGCAATGACCCTTGGGCATAAAACATTCTTAAAATTAGTTCTTAATCAGTATTCATGCAACTTTCTTATACATACTCATTGTTATGGTACTGCTTGCTGTAGCATTCATGAGCTGGCAATGTGTGCTTGCAGCCAACTGTACCCTGGGCCGTGTAAAAAGGAGCACGACCAGCAGGTCGAAAGAGGTGATCTTTCCCCTCTACTCTGCTCTTGTGAGATCCAATTTCGAGCACTGTGTGAAGTTCTGGTGTCCCCAAAATCAGAAGGACATGGAACTGTTGGAGCAAGTTCAGAGGAGGGCCACAATGATGATCAGGGGGCTGGAGCACCTCCTGCATGAAGATAGGCTGAGAAAGTTGGGGCTGTTCAGTCTGGAGAGAAGAAGGCTGCATGGAGACCTCACAGCAGCCTTCCAGTATCTGAAAGGGGCCTATGAGAATGCTGGAGATGGGCTATTCATTAGGGACTGTAGTGATAGGACAAGGGGTAATAAGTTTAAACTTCAGCAGGGGAAGTCCAGATTAAAGGAAGAAGTTCTTTACTGTGATGATAACGAAGCACAGGAACAGGTTACCCAAAGAAGTGGCAAATGCTCCATCCCTGGCGGTGTTCCAGGCCAGACTAGACAGAGCCTTGGGTGACATGATCTAGTGTGAGGCATCCCTCCCCATGGCACAGGTGTTGGAACTGGGTCCTTTCCAACCCTAATTATTCTATGATTCATGCAATCCAACTTAACTCAATTTAATGCAATTTAACCTAATTTAATTTTAATAATTTAAAATATTTTATAATTTAATTATTTGACACACAGAGATTGCAGCATTACCCAAAACATAGTGACTTTAATTGAACCATTTCCATATGCCACCATTTACTAAGGACATGCCATGAGATAAAGGTGAATGCATGACAGATGAGCAGATATAAAGGTGCTTCATTTTCTGTCAAACTGCATTAAAAAGTCCATATAAGTCTCTTCCACCCACTCACCACTTTTGGTCTGAACTTACAGCAATGATAGTTTAAAGATTTTTCTCCTTATTAAAAAATATAACTGTCTCTTTCACCTCTTCTTTTCACTTTCCTTCTGTTTTTCATTTTGGTATTCACTTTGTTACAAAAACAGAGATATCAGCCTTTTGAAGAAAGATCTTGACACATGAGTTAAGGATATTAAAAATGAAATACATTAATTGTTTAGAAAGACATTAACTTATACTAAATTTATTGCAGACAGTGAGAAAAGACAAATGTCTATTTCACGTGAACTTAAAAACCTGACACGTAACACCAAGCATTTTTCTTAGAATAGACTAGACTTATTTAAACTGTAGGCAGCATCAACTTAACACTTGATAGCAATAAAATTTTCTAGGTATTGTAGTACAAAAAAAAGTCAGCTTGTTCTTAAATTAATAAAATATCCCTAGGGAAATGAAATATGTCCTTAGTTTTCTGTAGAACACCAGCTGATTTTTTGTTCTGGAGGGAAGGTTTTTACTAATTACAGCTAAATATAACCACCTAAATAACAATATATTGCTTTCTATAATCCCCTCACAGATCATAATCCTGTTTGAATCCATTTGATACTTGAAATTACTCATCATAAGAAATCCAAATCCTTATCTTTATTGTTGCAACTGGTATTTCAATAGTCCCATCAGGGAGCAAAAATATTTGCATGGAATTTAAAAAAAAAAAAAAAATAAAAAATAAAACACCAAAAAATAAACCTAAACAAAGCAAAAAAATAAGGGGCAAAGAAAAAAGTTATTTTTCCACTAGAAAAATATCACTTTGAAATGAAACTTTCAATGGAAACCAGGATCACCCGTGTGAGAAGCAGGAGCAATTTGCCCCACATGTTATCATGGTCTAATCTGTGACATTTTGTCTTACTGAGGTAAGTTTTCCAACTTTCCAAGAAAAAGATTACATTTGTAGCTTTCCATTTTATCATAAATAAACATAAAAAAGTAAAATACAAAAATAGAAAATGCATTGGCTTTTGCATTTTCCCCATGCTATTAAATTTAAGGCACCAGACTGTGAAAGACTACAGAAACAAATAGTGAAAATTCAAGTCTTATATAGCTCTCAGTGAAAGATTAATCTTTCACAGCAACTGTGAAAGATGAAGTCATTTAAACCTCAGCTTTAGTTCAATGAGAAAGTAAGCATTAGTCTGCTTTCTGGAGTAATATAGTGAAACAAGAAGGAGAAGTCGAGTAACTTGATGAAAGTGAGGAAAGATGATGAATTCAGATTGAGAGCCTATAGTGAGTTAGGCATTAAGCCTACAGCTTTCAGCAATTTGATAATACAAACATAATTCTACACATTCATAATACATAATTAAGTTACTGAAAGTATTTTATAGCTGAAGATTAAAATTCTTTGGTTGGACAAGAAGCATGTTTGATACATTTCTCTTTCTGACTCAATGAACACAAATTTCTATACATGCATTTGTCAGTATTAATTCTGAAGCCACCTTCTATGTGTTTTCCTTAACATTTGCAGAATTTTTTTTTTTTCTTCAGCAAACACTTCTAGTCGTGTACTCAGCTTATAGAATGTCCATAAATATCAGCGAACAGAGGTGAGAACAGAGGTCAAACAGATTAATTTAAACCTTGAACCTTCCCTCTCTGAATACATGATTTGATTGAAACCTTGTTTGAAACATTTCAGATTGAAAGAAAATGCATTTACTCAGAAAATATTAGTGGTACGAAAGGTCGCAGCTTTACGCATGCAAGTATTGCTGGAAACGTGCTTGATATACTCACATTGTTTTAGGAAAAAATGAAGGAACAATGTGATTTCCACATGCTGAAGACAGAAACTCTGAACAAATGTATCCTAAAACATAGCCAAGCCTGCCTGACAATTATGCTTGCCATTTGGTAGTTAGAATCTGTCTTTTGCCCATGGTGTAATATTTGTTCTTAATATGGGTCATATTTGTTCTGTTACTTTGCCTGTATTCTCGTAGGTATACATTGTAACAAACATTACAACTGAATAGTTAAATATAAGTCAAATATAAGTTTTTAATTGGAAACAAATTAAAGAAATAATTAAAAAAATCAGTATATCTAGTGGAAAAGATTCAGTGGTAAACAAATCTGCAAGAGGAAGAGGAGACTTTGAGACTTCACAAATTGAAGTCGTTATGTACGCTTATTTTTCTTAACAGGTCAGAAATATTAGAATTCACAAGCAAATAAAATCCAGAGTTTAAATTGAAAGAAACTGCCCACTAATGGTAGATATTTGTAATAATATGTAACATCTTGCATAGATATGGTACTGTAAAGTGAGGCAAGGGGAAATGATGTTCATTCCCATTAAGGTAGATGTATAAAAGCTGTGGTCTGACGTTTTCCATTTGACCCTTCATTTAGGCCATGGTTCTATAAGGCCTAATAGGCCCTTGGAATTTCATTTCTTTGCTTCATAAATTTGTAAACCGCAACACAGAATTCAAAGGGGGGTTGTATTTATAATATTATATACCTGCCAAGGATTTTAAGCAATAGTCTTGGTTGAACAGGAGAACTATATGGGAAATTATTTAGCTTAACACATTTCTATGGCACTTCACAACAGATTAATGGGAAATGCTATTCAAGAGAGCATATGTTGAGATTTGCCAAATATAAATTTTTAATTTATGGTGTGTAGATGATGCTTTTCTCTGATTGCTTAAATCCCCTATCATGTGTCATAGAACAATGTTTTTACTGCTTTTTGCTTCCCAGTGGCAACTTGATGCCATCCAACTTCTGCTGAGACAAACTCCAGAATTTTAAGTATTCGGAATACTATCCAAGCCTGAACTCATCTTGAACACTAAGAGCTCCATTTAAACTAGTTAAGTTCATGCAGTTTGGCATTTTAAACTCTTGCAAATGTTTAGAAACCTTTAGCTGAGTGGTGAGGTCTATAATATAATGCCTTTTCTTTCACTAACTGCAGTTTGTATTAGCAAGATTTTAATAAACTGACAAACTTGTCCTCCAGCATTATCCAACAAATGATGCTGTATTTTTAAGTCCATAAATTAGAATATCCAGTAAGAAAAAAAAAAATTAAATACGTGATACACTTTTCTTTTATATATGTTACACAAAAATAAGACCGACCAGAGAAGATTCTATTGAACAGTGATATCTTATGAGGCAAAACTTTTTTCTTACATTTCTGTATCTTCTTCAAGTCATATGTGTAAGAAAAATATTGAGGCATTAGTTGTGCTATTTAAGACTTGAATAAACTGGAGATCATTTTCAAATGGTTAGGAAGTAAAAGGGTGCAAGCAAAGTACAAGTCAAAATTAATGACAGGCATACATAACATTGGTACAGGACAAGGGGATCAGACCCTTTCCAAGACAGGCCACTCTGTCTCCCAAATGCTGTCACTGCATTTGGGTTTGGCCTTTTTCCTTTTTAAAATACTCATCAGTTCTTTCCCACTTGCACCCAACATAATCACATCTCCACTGTACCTCACAAGTGAACAGGCTTATCCATATACAATTTCTGAAGACTTTGAAAGTGTGAAATGACTGTTTAGCAAGACGTAAGTGGTGTGCCAAGAGCCTGAAGCATCAGCTCTGAAAGTACTGACTGCTTCAGTGATCGCATGCAGAGTCCCAGATGCTGCGTCTATATTACTACGTAAAGCATCCCTCAGGGTAGCCTCAAGGCCTGCAGTGCTGCCCATCTACTTCGTTTGCTGCTTGAATCACTCCACAGGCTCTGGGGCAAAACTACTGGTATTCCTGGATAGCAATGGGAATTTGCAATTTACCCAGTCATAGGTAGCAACATTTGTATGTAGCCTTCAGCTATTCTATTTGCCATTTCAGTGACATCAAGTAGGGAAAAAAGAAAATAGTATGGAGATTATTCCTTGAAGGTGCCCTCAGGTTCTTCCTAAGAGGACTCCAAATGTTTGCTGTCTGAAGGGCAAAAGGGATTTCCGGCAGCCTTAGTTCAAGTTTCAGACAAAAAGTTATAATGGATGATAAATATGTACATCCTCTCATTCACAGCAAATCTGAATTCTTCACATTGGGTATAGTATGGAGATATACACAGAGTAGATTCTGAATTAGTGAAATGTTTCCCATACTATATTTTTGAAACTCGTCCTCATATGATCCACATACGGAACTGTTGTCCATCTACTAATCATGAATGTATTCCCAACCTGATAAACTAAAGTGAATAATTTAATTTCAACCTTTAATAACTTTTGAAACATGATGAGAGTAGTCTAAGCCCATATTTTATTTCACAACTAGGATAAGCTAGAAGCATGCATGGATAGCTACTGCAACTTGTAAAATACATTTAAATGTAGTAACTTATTTTGCTTGCTCACACATGAAGTTACCAGAGCAAGGCACATACTTGCAGCAGTTGGACATTCCACTTCTGGTTTTGCTTCTCTCTACCTTGAAGAGATACCCTATAGTCACTTTTCAATCTGTCTGTCTCCCATTGTATATACTCTTACAAGAGAAAACCAACTGGATTGCAGCACATTGTTTCTTCTGGAAAGAAGGCAGAGATCAGACATACATGAATCAGGGAGCAGAAATTGTAGTCTATGTAGTAATGCTGCTTAAGGTAAAAGAGTATTTGAAAACATAAAGACATGAAGTTGATCACCACACTGGTTCCCTTCTTTCCACTCTTGTTCTACTTTTCCGTACGATGAGCATCACAGCAGAAGAGGTCTCTGAATTCAAACAATACATAATTTCAAGAGGTAGGCTTCAGGATGGGCATTTGGGAAAAAGGACCCCAAAAATCTAGATCTCAAACCCACTAACTCATAACCAGCATGAGAAGAAAACATATTCTTTAATGCAAGGTGGTTTTGGAGCACAGGTCACCCTCCACCAAAGAGAACATTCTGTGGTGAGTTTGAGTATGAGGCAATAACAGGTTGGTTTGTCGCTTTGTTTTGGGGCTTTTTTTGTTGTTGTGTTTTTTTTTTTTTTTTTTTTTTTCCTCTCTCTGAGTTCATCACATATGATTTCCATACTCTTCCAGATTAACTCACATTTGGTTATCAACATCATTGGATTTGTCAAGGCTTTTTCCAGGTGTTAATCATAGAGGATCAAATTAGTAAGACATGGTACTGTAGAAAACTTTTAACATTTCCTTCCTGATCTGAAGTATTGTACCTTGAAAAAAATGAAGTGACCCCAGAAAATCTATTCCTCGAAGTCCTAAAGGCTTTAGTCTGGGAATTATTCATATCATTTTTATAATTTTTAATGAGTCTGTAAAAAATGAAGAATTTCTAAAGATTAGGGCACTAGTAAGTTTTTCCATCACTGAAAAAATATTGGAAACAACATTAATTAAAAATGGGGATAACCTGACAAACCCAAAGAATTTTATGCTATGATTAATCTCGGGGGGGGGGGGGGGGGGGCTGCCAAAAATATTTAGAGACTAAAATTGCCATCTTCTGTACCTCTACTGGAAGGTTTAAATATCATTCAAGATATTTGCTGTCCCTTTTCTAAGCAATATAGGTCTGGTTAATAAAGGCTGCTGTTGTGGTGTAGACTATTTCAGCATCTCTATAGTATCTGAGCTAGCACAAAATGACACTTACAGTATTTGAAATTAGGAGGGTATAAATAATATGTATTTAAAATGACTTATTAAAGGATCTAAAGTTGTAGGTGTTACAAGGGAGCTATTCATAAGTACTCCCAGTTAAGTGCTCTCTACTATATTCAGCAAATCTTTCTAATAAGTAATTGAGACAATGATACTGAAATCATTATGATCAAATGTACAGCAAATAGCGGTGGTAAGTAAGGTACAACAGGCTGAAACTGTGAACTCAAGAAAATCAAGAGCAATAACGTTGAGAGCCAATAAATCAGCATCATGATGAGTGACTATTAATCCTCTTATCTCAACCCTACGTGCCCCATGTTGGACTCCAAAAAGAACAATCGTGGTTTAAGCCTCCAACACAGTTTGCTCCCTCACTCCCCCCTCTTTCTTCCCCCCTGGCTTCCGGAGGAATGGGGAGGAGAATTAAAAGAATGCAACTCCCACGGACTGAGATGAGAACAGTCCACTTAACTAAGCTATAACACAAACCACTGCTGCTACCACCAATAATAATAATGACAAGGGAAATACAAGGAAAAAGAAAACAACTGCTCACCATCCAATACCAAGCCTGACCCAGCAACAAACCCCCACTCTCCCAGCTCTCTGCCCTTAGTTTTTCCATCCTGGGCATGACGTGCTGTGGTATAAAATATCTCTTTGGTCAGTTTGGGTCAGGTGTCCTGTCTCTGCTTCCTCCCAGATTCCCCTCCTCCCTGGCAGAGCATGAGACTCAGAAAGTCCTTGGCCAGACCAAAATATTACTAAGCAGTAGCCAAAACATTGGTGTTATCAGTGCTGTTCCCAGGCTGAAAGTCAAAACCACAGCGCTGCACCAGCTACTAAGAAGGAGAAAAATGACTGCTACTTCTGAACCCATGACACTGGGAGAAATTAAGAGTCTATAGTTACACAACTGGATATTTAGACCTGAAAATGAGTGAGTAAAAGCATTTAGTGATTATGCTAGATCACTGTCTCCTCATGTATTTTAAGTGCAGTGCTTGCCATAGAAAATTCAGCAAAAGTACAAAAGTGGAATTATCTTGCTTCGCAGAGTCAGGAAGTCTTTCGGTGGAATACCATGCGTTCTTATGGTATCCACCTGTCCTGGGTTCAGCAGTAGCAGTCATTTTTCTCCTTGGTAGCTGGTGCAGCTCTGTGTTTTTGACTTTCAGCCTGGGAACAGCACTGATAACACCGATGTTTTCAACTACTGCATAAAATATTTTGGTATTTTGGTCTGGCCAAGAACTTACGGAGCCTCATGCTCTGCCAGGGAGGAGGGGAATCTGGGAGGAAGCAGAGACAGGACACCTGACCCAAACTGACCAAAGAGGTATTCCATACCACAGCATGTGTCCTGCCCAGGATGGAAAAAACTGGGGGCAGGAACCCTGAGGAGTTCAGTTCGCAGCTCGGTCATAGTGTGGTGAACGGTTGTATTGTCTTCCCTTGTATTTCCCTTGTCATTATTATTATTGGTGGTAGCAGCAGTGATTTCTGCTATACCTTACTTACTGGACTGTTCTTACGTTAACCCATGGGAGTTTCATTCTTTCAATTCTTCTCCCCATCCGTTCCCCCCCCACCCCCCCCACGGTGGGGGGGAAGAAGGAAGGGGAAGTGAATGAGCTAACTGCATGTTTTACAGCTTAAACCACGACACCACCCCTCTACAATTCATTAAAAAAAATCAACATAATTCTAGCCTGAATCAAAGAACTGTAAGAAAGACTTTGTCTGTATAGCTTAATGAGCTAATGCAGCAATTTATGAGGAAAAAAAAAGGTTAAAGGAGTTGACTGGATCAAAGACTGTGGGTGCTTAAATATATGGAGCAAAAACTGAGATGGAAATAGGAAGGCTTTTGATATTACAGAGAAAGGAATTAAAAGTCAGTGGTCGGAAAAAGATTTTAGATAATTCAACTTTAAATAAGACAAGTATTCCTAGTAGTGATGATAATTAATGCTTATATAACTTATCAGTGAAGATTGGAACTTCAGTATTACTTGGAATGTCTAAAGAAAAATGTGTATATTGTTAAAGAGATTCTCTGACCAAGGTTTGAGAGGCATTCTTCACAACGCAAGAGGTGACAAACCCAGAAGCACTGCTGTTTTTATCTCTTAAGGGCTGCATATACGAGTGTTAATTCTTCGGTTTCTACTCTGCCTCAGTTAATTTCTATTCTGAGTGAATTCTCCAAGTATATTTAATAATTCCATTACCAAACAAATGAATTTAATCAACTACCTTGCATTGTGTCTTTTCTGGTTTCATAATTTGACTTCTGATTTTATGAAGATTTTATTTGGGTGGGTTTGAAAAATGTTGATAGTGTCCTGATTGCAAATGACTAGACTTTATTTAGATCTTTTAATTACCTGATTAATGGCATCACTAATCACACCTGACTATTTTCACAAGCAATGGAGGTGTCCAAAACCCAACTAATTCTGTTTAGTTTACTTCTGTGTAATTTCTTTATCATCATCACATCTCTAACAAAGTAACAGGACAGTGGTAGCTGGATCTATTCTGTTCACCTTTCTTCCTTGTTTGCCTCTACACCTGGACACTGGTAAGTGGCCTGTGGATTTCATGTCCCCTTCTCATGTAAAAGTGCTTTATCCCCAGTGTTTTATACTGCTGGTCCCTCTACTCCCATATTCAGATTTAATACCCCATTCACTTTGGACTCAAGGGCAGGAATTTATTTCTTCAACTGACCTCATGCAAGTAAAACTCAGTAATATTTTATATCCAGTATCTGAAGGGGGGCTATCAGGATGCTGGGGAGGGACTCTTCATTAGGAACTGTAGTGAAAGGACGAGGGGTAACTAATTCAAACTTAAACAGGGGAAGTTTAGATTGGATATGAGGAAGAAATTCACTGGAATGGGTTGCCCAAGGAAGCTGTGAATGCTCCATCCCTGGCGGTGTCCAAGGCGAGGTTGGACATAGCCTTGGGTGATATGGTTTAGTGGGAGGTGTCCCTTCCCATGGCAGGGGGGTTGGAACTAGATGATCTTAAGGTCCTTTCCAACCCTAACTATTCTGTGATTCTATGATTATATTAATGTCTATAGCTAGAAGCCATGTATTATGTAAGCAAAACACATTAGAACTTCAGACATTTTAACTTGACGTATTTGCAGCTGCACTTGAATTTGCAATTGTCCTAACATTTTGCTTATAGTTACCATTCAAACACATTTTTTTCTCAAGGCTTAGAGACTCTCAGAACTGAATTTCAAGCCAAACCATACGTGTGGCCCTGTACACAAACAGTATTATTTCACTCTGAAAGAAAGGTATATGGTAAGAAAAGTCCTTAGGCTACTCCTTAGCTTACTATTTCATTAATACATAATGTGACAAGAGCAGTATTCAAATATAAACAAATTAATTATGTATGTAAATCAAACTCTAATTAAGTTAACCTGAAATATAGTGAGGTTAACAGAATTACACTGAAGCTATTACTACTGCTGTTACTACTGGAACGAAAATAAAACACTTTTCATGCTGCTGGTTTAAAGACTTAGTATGAACAATATTCAAATAGCTTTCTAACTTTATTCATTTGCCGAGGATGTGCTCAAAGTAGTGCCATAAAATGTGCTTGCTCTCTTTCCAAGCTTCATACATCTGCTTTATGGTTTGTTTTAATAACAAACATTTTTATTGTTGAGGTATGTAATAAATAGAACACATCCTGCAAGGTATAAGGAAAAACAACCTCTCCATGAACAGAGGAGATAGCCAGTGCAAGACTAGATCATTTTTCTTCAAATAAGGCTTGTTTCCTTGTGACAATCAATTGATAGTTTGCCCTAGGGGCAAGTATTCATTTATGAGCAATGTCCAAGTTGTATTTGTTTCTTGATTTGTTTCTTTGCCAGTGCTAACAAAATTCTATGACTCTGGTAAGATCAGATACATTTTTGGGCTACATTACGTCAACAGCTGAATTTCTATTCCTACAAGGGCATTAAAGGAAGGTGTATGTTAGGCTAAATATCCATACTATGAAAATCACTATGATTTTCTTAACTGGAGTGGTTTAGATTTTAAATAAACAAGCAGGCACACAGTTCTACTTTGGGATTGAACAAAAAAAGTGTATCAGGTTTATGTGACAAGGTTTTTGTAGCAGGACAGTTTGCAGGGGTGGATTCTGTGAGAAAACACTAGAAGTTGCCCCCATGTTGGACACAACCAGTTCCTGACAGCTCCAGGACAGACCTTCTGCCTGGCAAATCTGAGCTCACTGGTGATACTGGTAGTGCCTCTGTGATAATATATTTAAGAAAGAGTGAAATATATTTCACAGCAGTTGGAAGAGAGGACTGAGAATCTGTGAGAGAGCCAACCCTGCAGACACCCAGGTCAGAGCAGAAGGAGGGCAGGAGGTACTCCAGGTGCTGGAGCAGAGATTCCCCTGCAGCCCATGGTGCAGCCTGTAGTGAGGCAGCTGTGCCCCTGCAGCATATGAAGGTCCATGGTGGAGCTGATTTCCACCTGCAGCCCATGGAGGACCCCATGCTGGAACAGGGAGATGCCCAAAGAAGGCTGTGACTCAGTGGGAAGCCCACCCTGGATTAAGCTTCTGTCAGGAGGTGTGGCCCTGTGGAGGGAGGGTCCCATGCTGGAGCAGTTTGTTCCTGAAGGATGTAACCCATGGAAAGGTCTCATGTTGGAGCAGTTCTTGAAGGACAATGGTGGAGCAGTTCATGAAGGACTATATCCCATTGGAGGGACACCATGCTGCAGCAATGGAATAGCAGGAGGAAGGAGAAGCAGAAGACATGAAGTGTTAGAAAATGACCACAGCCCCATTTCCCATACCCCTGCTTTGCTCAGGAGGGTGAGGTAGAAGACTTAGGGATAAAGTTGAGCCTGGGAAGAAAGGGGGTATGTTTTTATTGGGTTTTTGCTCTTGTTGTTGCTGCTGTTTTGTTATGTTTTGATTTCTCACTACATTGTTCTGTTTACAAATATTTGGCCATAAAATAAATTAATTTTCTCAAGTAAATTGTGTTTTTCCCATGACAGTAATTGGTCTCAGCCCATAAACCCATGAACTTATCAGTATTTTCTCCGCCTGTCCTGTTGATGGAGGAGGGTTGATAGAGTTGCTTGGTAGGCACTGCCTGTCTAGCCATGAGCAGCTCTCTCACAGTCTTTCGGAAAGCCTTAGTCCTTGCATTTCTAGTTGCATCCAGAGAGTGAGGCAGACTTGGCTTTAATACCATTCGTATAATAAAAGAAGTACAGTTTATACGTTTAAGTTTTTAGAAGAAAGTCTTGTCTAAAACCATATGAAAAAAAAAATCTTTCAGAGCACTCAATGCTTACTTATTTCATCTCTTTCGTCTTCACCAGGTCTCAGAACAGAATCTGTAATTCACTAAGAGACAAATAACAAATAGGAACATACCTCTGTAATCCAATAACAGAAGAAGCCAACTAGTTCTTGTCTACTTCATTTTATCAAAAGACTTTTGAAGATTAGAATTCAGAGGCATTTTTCCAAGCTGAAGGTTAAATTCCTTGAAGTATTTAGTGAAACACCATGTTGAGATTTAAATTTATTTTCTCTTTCCTACAGGAAACTAAGGGGATTTAGATTCCATTCCTCAAATCAGTCAAGCAGTGCTTAAGAGCATATTTCAAGACTGATTTGGGAAAATATCAGCTAACCTATCATGGAATCTGAGATACTTTGGAACCCTGAAATGTGATCTAACTGCCTATGTATTTGTATTTAGTGCCAATTTAGATATGCTTGTGTTCCAATTGATTTCTTTTTGCTTTTCTAGAAATATGCTGGTCTATTGTGGTTGATATTGTGTAGCATATCTGCCAGCCACATGAGAACATGTTGGACAACTGGACATCTGAAGTGGAAAATGTATATTTGTCCAGGAATCTGATTCCTACTTTTTAGATCAGAGAGAGAAATTTCCATGTTCACATGAAGTTATATTAGTAGGATTCTACAGTCACATACTGGCCTTTGCAAAGCAGTGGCTTATTTAGATTACAGTTATCCCAAGATCTAAGCCCCCAGGAATATATTGGCTCAAATCATGCCTACTTCATTAAGACTCAAAGGGAAAAGTGTGCAAACTTTTAGCAGGTCCTTGCTAAATCACTAAATGTTCCTCATATTTTAAAATCTCCCTTTTTATTCACTTTCAGCAAGTTTGCAGGAGCTAGAAAATGCCAAAGAGTGGTTGAAAGACCAAAGGATTGCACCACCATTCAGAAGGACCTCAACAAACTGAAGAAATGAGCCAAGAGGAAATCCATGTAGTTGAATAAAGGGAAATTTCAACTCCTGTGCCTGGAGAGGGATAAATCCACACACCGGTAAACACTGAAGATTGACTTTCTGCAAATAAGCTTTGCAAAAAAGCAATCTAGTTGTCCTAGTAGACAATAATTCGACCATGAACCGGAAGTATACCAAAACAGCCAATTAGTGCAAGAGCATCCTGGGGAACAATAGGAAAAGCACTGCCAGCAGATTCAGGGAGGTGAAGGCAGACACAGGGACAGTGAGAATGAAGACCCTGGGCCCACTGGAGGAGAAGATCTGGTTCAAGACCATCTTAGGAATTAGGAACCTGAACATATACAAGTCCATGGGACCTGATGAAATCCATCTGCAGGTCCTGAAGGAGCTGGTGAATGAAGTTGCTAAGCCACTGTCCATCATATTGGAAAAATCATGGCAGTCAGGTGAAGTTCCCAATGACTGGAAAAA
>JANRGW010016550.1:7766-22630 GCA_024733675.1 Psilopsiagon aymara | reverse complement strand
CAGCTGTGTGGTTCTGAGTTAGCAGCTGGGCTTAAGCCATGACAAACAAGGAAAGAGAAAAGGAGGAAGGGGGGGGGGGCAGAGGGGAATAATCAAAAATCCCCATTCTTTATAGCCAGTACAATAATCCCACTCTTGCCTACTTCATTCTCCTATTGCTCTACACACTGTATCATTTTGGTTTATGTATTTTATGAATTTTCCTAAGTAGGAAATCATTTTCTAGCACTCATCTGTGAATACATATACAACTAAACACAAATGAATAGAACAGAACAGAGTAGAATAGAATAGTTATGATTTGAAAGGACCATATATTAAACAAACTGCAGGTCACAATTTCCATGTTTGCTTCTCAACTCTAGCAGTCTGCATCAGAAGCTGTCCTCAGACAAATCTGTCATACACTGAGAACCAAAATCAGTGCTGTCATCATTTGGATTGTCAGCCCAATTCCGTGCAAAATTAAATGACATGCAACTAAACTCCTTAAGTTTAAAACCAACCAGCATACATTCATTCACACCACCAACAATGGCATTAAGCCAATAAACTTGGATGCACAGACTAATACCCTTCAGGTAAGGAATTCTGGCCAAATCTTGATTTGAGATCAATGGTAATACTCTGTACTGCAAAACATGAGCTTGATTTTTGTGCTTAATTGTTTGAGCAAAAATCAAAGTATTTTACCTTCAGCAGTTTCATGTAAGAAATGAAATGAAAGAAAGTTCTGTTACCTAAAAAATCATCTTGTCTCTTTATTTTGATTGTTATACTGAAAACTTAAATGCTCCCATTTTCAGTTCTGTAGAGCATGAATGTCATGGTTATAAGTCAGGTCAGATCATGGCGACTGCTTTAAACATTCCTGATGACGTACAGATTCAGTAGCACTAGAAAACATTATCTACCACTAGACCTATTGTGAAACAGGTATAGTGAACCATTTTAATTAACACTTATGTATAACTACAAGGTAGATTAAGCATTTTCAAGTGTTTATTTTCCAGCTGTGTGTAAACTCATTTTTAATCATTTCTTTAGCTTTCCTAAATTCATTTCAAATGTCATTTCCAACCTACATTCAATATCCTGTCCATACAGTCATAGCTGAAATAATGTTTTAAAAGAAAAACTGGATAATGACATTCAATGAATGTTGATGCTCAGTACTGCATTTGTGCATGATGCACATCATGGACCATGCTCCTGCTGAATTTATATTACTTCCTTGAGCTTACAGGAACAAATAGTAACCTGCCACTGATAAAAACACAGCTTCTCTATTTTATTTGCCAGACAAGTAATAAGGCAAAGGAAATTCATTTGCATTGCCCAAAGATTTTACTCCCCAGCTAACTCTCTCTCTCACTAGGATACAGTTACCTACATGGAGAGGTACCAACAAAGCAAGCTGACTGAAAAAGGTAAATGCATTTTACAGCTTCCATAGTTGAGCTGCTCAGCAGTAACTTATAAAGCAAGAGTTGGGCTTGCTCAGACTGGAGAGGAGAAGGCTCTAAGGAGACCTTGTAAGTCTTCTAATGCCTAAAGGGGGCCTTCAAGAAATCTGGAGAGGGGCTTTTGAGAAGGGCCTGTAGGGACAGGACAAGGGGGAATGGGTTTAACCTGCCAGAAGAGAGATTGGGATGGGATCTTAGGCAGAAATTCTTCCCTGTGAGGCTGCTGAGGTGCTGGCACAGGGTGCCCAGAGGAGCTGTGTCTGCCCCACCCCTGGCAATGTTCAAGGCCATGTTGGACAGGGCTTGGAGCAACCAGATCCAGTGGAAGGTGTTCCTGCCTGTGGCAGGGGGCTGGAACTGGATGAGTCTTAAGGTCCCTTCCAACCCGAACCATTCTGTGACTCCATGAAGACACGTGAGTATGCATCTCAGGCCCATACCGATCCAGAGAAAAATATATTAGGAACTGCACTTAAGTGTTTATATTTTTGCTATGTACAATTAGAGGCAGTAGAACTTAACATTTCAGAACAAAGATCCTTCTCAAATTCAGTATGAATTTCACCTGAAGAACTAACAACTGAACTGTGACATCTTGACATTTCTATACACCATTTCCAGGAATCACAACTTGTATTTTCACTAGATCAGATTTCACATATTTTCAGTCCACACTTAACTTATTAGTTTTGTTATTATTTTACTTTTGTCCTGGGTTGGATACGATTTGGGTTTGGAGTTTTGACCTTCACCTATTCCAATCAAGAGAACAATGAAGACTTCCACTACTGCATGTTCAAGAATTAACAAAGCTTGAACTTAAAACCACTTAAGAACTCTGATATTCAACACACCCTGATTACATACCCATGCAAAGTCAAAGAAATTAAATAATAATGCATATTTATGGCTAGGCCCTCCAATTTGCGGGCTGATCTAAATTTAGTAATTTGCTTCATTCTACTGTATATTACTTTTTTCCACAAGCTTCATTCTGTTGCAAGTTACAGCTTAGCCACTTTCAACACATAAGTATAATTATAAATTGACATTCTTCCAAGTGCTATATCAAGACTTTCAAGCAGCATGTCAGAACTGACAGCCTCATCTAAAGCATTCATGAGATGAGCTTTACACAAGATGTAAAAGCAATGGATTTCTGTATACCAGAGTTAATCATATGCTTTGTATTAGTATGAAAAGGGCCATAATCCAGGATACATTAAAATAAATATTTAATTAACTGCTCTGAAATTCATAGAATCACAGACTGATTTGAGTTGGGAAGGACCTTAAAATCATCCAGTTCCAACATGTCTACCATCAGCAGGGACACCTCACACTAAACCATGCCAACCAAGGCTCTGTCTAATCTGGCCTTGAACAACGCCAAGGATTTATCACTTCTTTGGACAACCTGTTCCAGTGCCTCACCACTCTCACAGTAAAGAACTTCTTCCTTGTATCTAATCTAAACTTCCCCTGTTTAAGTTTAAACCCATTACCTCTTGTCCTGTCACTACAGAACCTAATGAACAGTTACTCTCCAGCATCCTTGTAGGCCCCTTTTCAGATACTGAAAGGCTGCTATCAGGTCTCCATGCAGCCTTCTCTTCTCCAGGCTGAACAGACCCAACTTCCTCATCCTATCTTCATATGGGAGGTGCTCCAGTCCCCTGATCATCCTCGTGGCCCTGCTCTGGGCTTACTCCAACAGCTCCATGCCCTTCTTACATTGAGGGCACCAGAACTATACACAGTATTCCAAGTGGAGTCTCATGAGAACAGAGGGGCAGGATCACCTCCTTTGACCTGCTGGTCACATTTCTTTTGATGCAGCCCAGCACACGGGGGGTTTCTGGCCTCAAGTGGACACTGAAGCAGCTTGTTCTCGTCAACCAACACCCCCAAGTCCTTCTCCACAGGGCTGCTCTGAATCACTTCTGCATCAATTTGTAGCTATGTCAGCAATTGTTGTGACCCAGGGGCAGGATGTTGCACTTCACATTGCTGAACTTCTTGAAAGTTAGTTGACTTTACTAAAGGGTCTTGTGCAAATGCCATCAAAGCAGCTCTCCTACCTGTGGATAAAGGTGCATCACACACTAGGTCTCCTTTACTTGAATAGGGGAAATTGCCATTTTATGGGGTTTCTTTTTAAAAAAGTGGAAAAATACCTAAACCCCCCAATGCTTCTAGTGAGCTTCCAAGAGCTGATGCTGCACAATGTAGCCTGAATTAGAAAGCCTCTGTGGCACATGACATGCTGCAACAACTTCAGGAATCTGGTACATAGAATCCTCAACAAAACTGTCACAAGTTGTGTAACAGTAAAATCTGAATGCTTATTTAATCTCAAAAGCAAACCTATTAAAGTCATTAACTCCACAACCACTGCCAATAACACTTACATCTTTATAGCAAAATCAGAACTCATGCAAAGGAAAGAGCAGTGAAAAATATATGGCCAAAACCTGAACCCTCAATACTTTGAACAGTTTGCAAGTGTAAATAAAATCCTGGAGATTGATGTCTGAATGCTTTGAACCCCTCTGCTCAGACAAGAAAATGGAAAGAAGAAAACTACTAATGAAATTTCATTGATAAATCAGATCATCCCTGATCCTCTGAAGTGCATTATAAGCAACCAGCCCCACCTGAAGTATACTCAAGCCACTGCTTCCTTCTAGAACAACGGAAACATGAGCTTGTAATTACTGATACATGGCAATTCTCTACAGCACAAAACTCTCATCTAATCTCCCATCAGCCATCTCATCCTTAGCTTCTATCTGTGAGCAGAAAGTTAATCTATAAATGAACTGCTTTATGCTAATTCTGAAGCATAGATGAGTCAAGGAGCTTGGCAGGCAGACAGCTCCTCACTGGCCCGCAAGAAATTTTAACACCCACTTTACTCGTTTAGCTGACCCAACCCTCAACAGCACATTTACTAATTTCAGCTTTAAATCCTATAAAGAAGTTTATCTTTTATTATAATAGCCTATTACAAACACCAAGCTGTAGTATTGAACATTTCTAGAAGACTGCCTCACTACCAATTTTTCAGACACTATCTGCATTTCTTCCAGAAACATTAAAGCATTGTTCATCTCTCACAGCAGATGAAGAAAGCATGTAATTAACTTGGTATCAAAATCTCAGCCAGGATCTTCAAAAGAAGTTCATTTTTGTAATGAGAGATAAAAAAAAAAAAAAAACAGTCAGGATTTTTCCTAAAACAGAGATCCCTTTTAGGGCATCTCTAAACAGGCTCTAAAGAAAATGAGAAACAATTGGATTCTTCTGTGATTTCAAAAGCTCTTAGCACATCCAGATTAAATGGACAGAGATCAGAACAGATATGTCAAAAGCATGAACAAGAGCGTGCAAAAGCTAGTTATGGACTGTCTCTTCCCTACAGAATTTGAGGAAAAGGTACTTTTACTGACTCCTGTATTTCATAAAAGGGGCAACGATGCTGCTGATGTCTTACGAAGAATTGCTGAGGGAACTGGGGGTGTTTACTCTGGAGAAGAGAAGGCTCAAGGAAGGACCTTACTGCTCTCTACAACTACCTGAAAGAAGGTTGTAGTGAGGTGGGGGTCGGTCTCTTCTTCCAAATAGCAAGCAATAGGACAAGAGGTAATGGCCTCAAGTTGCACCAGGGGAGGTTTAGGTTGGATATTAGGAAAAATTTCCTCACAGAGAGGGTGGTCAGGAATTAGAACAGGCTGCTCAGGGCAGCAGTGGAATCACTGTCCCTGGAAGTGTTCACAAACCATGTAGATGAGGCCCTCAGTAACATGGTTTAGTGGTGGCCTTGGCAGTGCTGGGCTAATAGCTGGACTTGATGATCTTAAAGGTCTTTTCCAGCCTAGCTGATTCTATGATAATTGTGTGGTATAAGGCCTGTTGTTTCAGTAACTGTGTGATATTTAAACGATAGTAACAAGTAGCTATTCTGTGTAGAATAAACTGTTTATAAACCTAGAATAACAATGCAGTGTTAAGTACTTCAGGCAAGTACTACAGGATGACAGCAAAGTGCTTGAAAGTGGATGAACAGGAAAGGTAGAGATATCTCAACTATATTCAATTCATAAATAGGTGTTTACTGGTCATTAAACACAAATAAATTTGGGAGCTGGGTAAAACCAGGTATAGCAGAACAAGGAATAGGCATTAAATATACATATGTGTAAAGTACACTTTGCATTTAGGAAATTCAGCTGTATTGTGAAATTCCAGACAAATGAAGAAAGTGTAAGGTATAAGCATGCATTAGAAAAGAAAAACAGCCCCAAGAGGGCTCTAGAAGAACGGAACCACCACCATTAACATCAGTGAACAGTTGCCAGGCTATAACTCCCTCCCCATTCTTTGTAGATAAAGCTATGACTGTTGACCTTATGGCACAGGAGGGTAGCAAACACGTTAATGTAACACCAGAGAAAAAGAGGCTTAGTAGATACCAGGTTGTGAATTACAAATGTAAATGTATGATGACTGAGACTTTCTACAACAGTACTCTTTCTCTGAAATAATTATTAGATTAATAATAACTCTTTGATTAGACTTTAAGATTTTCATTTGGCTAACAAGAAACTCCTGGCTTTGCCTTTGCATATGTGAGTCTCTTCAACCTACAAGCTGCACAAGGTGCAGTGCAATAATTCATGCAGCCAGAGGGAGAGTATGCCAAAAAGAACAGTTTCTAAAGGGGAGATCCTGAGTGTCAGCTTCTATTTCAAAGCCTGCTGAGAAAATTCAAGTAGCCATACATTAAAAAAAAAAAAAAAATAAAGATAACTTTCTAAGCAGTTTCATCATTAATAATAAATGTTTTATCTTCAAGGTTTTTCTGCATATGAATGAGGCATCTGAAAGTGCTTTACAAGTAAAAAGCATTTTTAGTATTGTGTATTTTTTATTAACGTGTAAATTTAGCACAGAAATTGCTTATTATCACCAAAATTAAACTTGCTTATCTCTAAAAGAAAATCTGACACCAGTTGTGCAGTGAAGAAATTAAGACATATATTTGAAAACTGAAGTCAACTTTCTCCCCTAGCCATGTGTCTAAAGTACTCACTTTCAAAATACACCACAGTATTCTTGATTTTCTTACCCTCTCCAAAAAAATTTCAGATATCAGTACATCACTGATTTTCTGAGGAGTGAATGATAACTAGAAACACTATCCATGAAATAATACATGAGGCTATTGCAGAAATACCTAGCAAAATTTTCCTGTCTTCTGTCTATTAGGAAGCACTCCTACTGTTTGAGATAATAGTTCAGCATACATAGGAGTTTGTGCTGACAGGAGCACTTATACTACCAAGTACAAAAATAAAATACAGGAATGATAAGGAATGATTTTATATTTACTTTATACTAGTCAAATATCTGTAACAAACACTGCCTGAATGACAGAGATTAGTCAAAATAGCTCTCAGGTTGGTGGATTTTTGTTTTGCCCAGTAGCAGAGCTAATGGGCTTCTGTTTTAACAGGCACATCCATTTTCTTTGCAAGTAAGTTTTGTTCAAGCATCTCATAGTTTCTGTTTATTCAGTTGCTCAGCTACTTAAACATCCCTTCAGGTCAGATAACATTGCAGAGAATGTAGCTTCAAAATGATTGCCAGAGGTTAAGATACTGTAAGATGTGCAGAGAGTATGGGCAGTAGGATAGTATAACACACAGGGTATTCAGCTCCACACCGACACAGGCATGCCTTGAAACCAGCATACATGGGCGCTACATATTTCCATAAACAAAAATAAGTCATGTATATAAGGAGACCAACTCAGGAAAGGCAGTTATGTTTGGAAGATTCAGAATATCAATACTGAAACTCTATTTGCTGATATATGCCTTTATGTGCATGTACATCAGTGTGCGCTCTTTCTTGCGTTGTGCTCTTTCTCCCTCTCAAAACCTTGCCTATTCAGAGCACAATCTATTACTTTTGGCTGCCAAAAAGCTGAAAACCATTTTACCATCATAATTTTGTGAAGTATTCAGTTTCACTGAATTTCAAGAACCACTTCTGAAATGAAGGTGTTGGGGTTTTTTTTGAGTAGAACTTTCACGCCCAAATTTATGTTTGTCATCAGTTTGGGTGAAAGCACAATTCCAGTGTTTTCACTACTCCACCACTGTTTACCTAATATTTTTCTTCCTATGTATCCCCAGTGTGCCCAAAGTCAAAGCTTCAGTTTATCTTAAGCAGTAGGGGCATCCTGTGTGCAAAAAAATCAAGCTCTAATCTCATTCTGGAGAATCACAAAAGCACAGAATAAAACAGGCAAGAAAAATATACAGATTTAACTGTAACAGTAATCACTATCAAATACATGAAGGATTTAGTCCTTGCAAGCTGCTGACTAAGACAAGATATTCCCTGATTTAAAAATTCAGCTAGAAGAACTGGATGGCCATAGCATTTCTCAAGTATTTAGCAATCTGTTTTAAATAGCATTAAGAAAATAATTATACAAAAAAGTTTCACTGAATTTGCCCTTATCAAAAAGGGCAAAATCATATTTTAAAATGGGCAATCATATTTTAAAAAAGACCTATATATGATCCTAAATAATTAGCTATTATTCGGTAATTCTAATTTGAGTTGTCTTTCCTGCATGAAGTCATTCAGGTCAGTAACAACAGAACTGAGCTCCTGCTGTACCTGCTCTCTGCCAGCATCATTAAAGGCTGAGTTCAGACCAATTCACTCTACTACATGTGTCGAATTTACTAACTGGCATCTACTGGTCTTCCATTCTTCGCAATGAACTGAAAGGAAAAGGGACAGCTGAAAACAGACAAAATCCTGAAGAAAAGATTTCCTTAATTCCATTGTCACCCTCTGAAGCAGTGAAATGCAACACAAAGATATGTTCCTTCACCACATTCCCTGCCCAGCTGCAGTTGAGAAACCACCAAATTACCTTTTGATCAGAGATTTCACGAGTATATTTGGATTCCACAAGATCCAAAGACATCTGAACCTTCCCAGGCACCACAATCCACAGAACATAATATGGTTAGATAGTCTACAGTGGGTATTCTGCAAATAAGGATTCCTGATTCAAG
This sequence comes from Psilopsiagon aymara, assembly GCA_024733675.1. Classification (NCBI taxonomy): domain Eukaryota; kingdom Metazoa; phylum Chordata; class Aves; order Psittaciformes; family Psittacidae; genus Psilopsiagon; species Psilopsiagon aymara. Next base: position 14,061 of record JANRGW010016550.1, on the reverse strand, counting down.
GTAGTAATGATGGCTTAACCTACCTACTCTCTGATTAAGATGGAAGTTTTCACAATTCAGCAGTTTGTGATTTGATTTTTTTTTCCCAGAAACTTTATTTTACCATCACAAGGAGGTAAAGAAGGGGTAGGGAGGACAGAGTAGGCTAGAAAAGATATAAAGAAAGTTCATATTGTATTAATATGTTTTGTTGTAAGGGTTTTTTCCAACTCTGAATTGCATTTTAAATATGAATATCACTGTTATTGAATACCCTAAGTAGCAGAGATTCTACTAGTCAGTGTCCAAGATATTTCCTTATCTCACATGTGAATCCTTATATTTATTTCTGTTTACTGATTTTTTTTTCCTTACCCACCATGCTCCTGGTTTACAACTTCACTGCCTACAGGTAGGACATTGTCCAAGCAACGGACAGTACTGAGGCCAGCTGCATTTTAGGAAATCCCATCAGTTATAACACTTGAATCCAGAGATAGGTTCTGAAACAGAAGAGTAAGTCTTTTAGGCACAGTAAGTACAGAAGGATTTTCTTATGATCATGCTACGGCAGCATAGATCATATACACCCGAGGTACAGCAACTGTGGACAAGATAGTACCATTAATACATTAAGCATATGAACCAATGCTTTAAAAGTATTCACTATCTTAATGATATAAGACAATTTTACTAGGGAAAAAAAAAATTAAAAAAAAATCACTTGAAGCCTTAAGAACATTACGACACATCCCATAGCTCTAACTGTTTCTATAGAGGAAAGCATTTCCTTGTGTAGAACAGTTAAATACTTGCAACTGAGAGTTTCTAAAAGTAGGATGAGAAAGCATCCACCATTTTCTCCTGACACAGAGTAATATTCAAGTTTAACCTGCTGAGGAACACAGCAAACAAGTGCAAACACAGCCCTTCAAATCAATGACCGACTGCACAGAGCTCTTATGGTACAGGAGCTGCCACTCATCCTGAAGTATTGATAAAGGAAAGAGTGCTCTGCCCTCATCCCCCACAGCCATTAAATCCAATTTTAGGACAGGCTGAGCTATTCTGACAGAAAAAGTGTCATGCCAGTCTTAAATGTTATATGTTACAGAAGGATTCACAAATCTTTGCTCAAGGCAACTGCATTATTTATATAAAGAACTAGATTGTGCTGTGTTTTATATTAATGGGAAGGAGGGCTGTGACAATTCATACTAATAGACTTTTATTAACCCTTTTTATTTTAACTATCATAAAGGAAGTCTGACTAGCACAGTCAAAATCATTGTCACTGTCTGCAAATACATTTCATCTAATAAACCGCATAAGATGCAGTACAAAAGAGCCTGCTAAACGTCATTATAATTTGCAGCTGAGAGAGTAACTGCCAAGTTCCACTTGAACCTCCAGAAACCACTGCACATTCTCCAAAGCCACACACATTAAGCAGGAGAGGCAAACTGTATTTTTAGCAACAATACAACTTATACAAAATGTTCTTCTGCAACCAAAGCTCTGGGAACAAGAATGACAAGTAAAAAATGGGAAAGCAATAAAAGAAAATACTCTTAATAGGAAAAAAGAGCAGGAAGGACAGTACTGACAAATGATTAATAAGCACAGGAAGGTATAGACAAAAACAAACAAACAAACAAACAAAAAAAAACCCAAAAAAACAAAAAAAAACCCAACAAACAAACGAAACCACAAACTCAAAACATGGCTGATAAAACTCAGGGGAAAGGAAAGAATTAGAGGACAATACCCATGTAACAATGCCAGAAGTTGAAAGCCCCACGTTTTTGAAAGGGGCACCTGCTTCTTGCTTCCTTTTCCCTCTGAATTCCAACCTTCACAATATAGAGGAGCTGGGAGCCAACATCCCTTACAAGGAAGATGCTGCCCACTAGCTGATCAGCAATGTAGCATCTCACAGCTGGCCAAGGCAGCACCTCTTGGCTCATATTGATTTCAGGGATAAGCAGAAACAATTAAAACCCTACTCTGAAGATAGAAATACAGTTTTGCTTCCTGCCTCTGAAGCTTTCAGCCTTCATGCTTTTGGTTTCTCACTCCAAATATCACAACTCCAATCTTGATTAAGACTTTTTAAAAAATAATGAAAAATTTAATAGACAACAAAAGCCAGCCAGATAGCCTTTGCAACAGCAAATCACGCAAGGACTGATGACTGAGGATGAAACTAACCTCATCATAGTCAAAAGCAAATGATCCCAGCTCCTCATATTTCTGCTTCTGTGACTTTGCTCAATTGATACACCTCCTTAGCCAGCAAAAATACTTCACTTCTTTTGTCTCTGCTGCTCAGTTGGCTGAATTGGCTCAGCAAGCCTCTGACAGCACAGCACTGGAAAAGAAGGAAATGCATACCTGGAAGAGGTGGTGGGTGGCAGGGGAACATCCTTTTGTCAAGGACACCTTTTAGATCAGTTTTAGATACCCAGGCTCAGGGTTGATGCCATTACTATTGCTTAATCATTGATCTCCATTTTAATGCAGGTTAGTTAACAAGGCAGTCTGATGTATCATTTAAACAGAAGAAGCTGAGCAGAAAAAGCTTTTCTGGGGAATGTAGCTGGGTTTGCATCGTGTCATTAGAAGCAACAGAAACCACATTGAAAATATCTTTATCAATTGAAGTAGTAGTTCATGAAGCATTTAAATTAAAGTCAGGCTCACTTCCTTTAGAAAGTAGATCTACTGGAAGCAAATAGGATGCAATATCAAGGCCTGCCCTTCTAACAGAATAAATAATGAACACAATAAGCTTTTTGCAAGGTAATAGTATTTACAAAGGCTGAAGTCTGTCTTGCTGCCAAGTTATTCATTACTAGAATAGAACAGACTATAGAAGTGAATCATTAGCAAGAAGAGTTCTGTATAACTGCTAAGTAAACTGTCTCAGGATCTAAAGTCACTCCAATCAGTGTAATTTATGCTTAAAGAGTTCACATGTAACTAGTATCTGTTACAGAGTTTCACCTGAAATCTCTAAGGATATTAACAGCAGTTTCAAATACCAGGTAAGCTGTCAGAAAGCTCAGTACTTGAAAACTCTGATGTGAGATCACAGTCCACAGTACCGTTACTCCCTACTAGTACCTACACTCACCATTAGATTCTTCCAGCTATTACAACATACTGAGTCACATATATTGCCATTAAAAACTATCTCATTTTAGCAGAGCTATAGACCTAGGAGTGATTATCTTAAATGTATACCAGTATTTGGGAAAATCACCACCTACTAATATTTTTTATTTATCTTGTTATGCAAGGAATTATTGGAAAGATAGCAATCTAGTGCAGCAGTTAACTTCTAGAAATGGGTAGAGTCCCTTCTGTCAACCTAATACTGCACAAGAACAAATGGCGATTTTTCTTAAGCCTACCATGTTTCAGCCAATAAAGGAATCATCAAGGCACAGCAATGGCTGGATGCTCCCTTCAGGAGAGGGAGCCAAGCACAGCCACAGGGCAAGAGCCTTGCCAGACAAAGCCAGAACCAAAGCAAGAGAGCAGGGCAGGTTCTGCCAAGAGCGCACATCAGCAGGCAAACCAGGATGACAACACAGGTCTAAGCTCAAACCAGTAAGTCAGTCCGCACATCTGGATCAGTGACAGCCAGGTCCCCAGAGTCAGGCCCCAGGTAAGGCTGGTCAGGGTCCTCAAAGCCTGGTAGTGGTCTCAGGGCCCTGACAACAACAGTCAAAGCAGCAATTCTAAAACCTGCATTTTCCTCTTTTCTGATTTGTTTCTCTTTAAGGGCTGCCTGCCTTCTAAAATAAGGCAAAGACAGGAATCTCATTTTGCCTTTGATACTGCAGCTATGGCATGTTCTGCTGTGCCAGGTGTTCTGACTCATCGACATTTGAGTTTGCCCTGGATACTGTTTGCTTGCTCCATTTTACACTTTATTTGCCTATAATTTACTCAATCTTCATCTATCAAAATCTGTTAACCTTTTCTTACCTTCCACTTATAATTTCCTCTACTTAGGTACTTTTGTCCATTGCTGCTGTTGTCTACATCTATACTCAAGAGCTTTCTGCCCTAAATGTTTCCAGCCATGACCTGTCTTTCTCTTCTTACCCTATCCTCTCTAATAATATATATGCTGAATAGGAATACGAACTCCTTGATACAAAGATGAAATACACTATGGTTTTGCCTCTTCTTAAAAACAGCCTTTTTCAGGGACACTCTTAATAATACCCCAGAGCTCAATCTGCACCACTGGCTCTTAGTTGTGAATACCAATTCAGATGCTAACTGATGCAGTAGGTGGAATATTTTTCTCACCATTTAAAATAACCAATTGCTAACTCACATAGTTTCTCTCACTTCCAAGACTGAGGTACATTATACTTTATTTCGAGAAATTAAAGATGTCGCTAAATAGTAATTGAAAGAATTCACATTTCACCTTTCCTTAAACTTACTTTTTCCAGCAGTTTTGAAAGCTCTGATGCTATTCCAGTCTATATAATTGAACAGACATCATTTGGCAACTATCTTGTGTAATAGCATCCTAGTTTGAATGGGCTGAAATGATATTTGAGGAGGCTCTAGAGCTTTGCTACAAACAGCTTGTTTTCCCAAGAGTGAGCATCTTCTTTACAAACATGGACAGTCATACATACTAGCCTTTGTATTTTCTTTCTCTTCTAAGTGATCAAATATCAATCACTGAATGCAGAAACCACTGACATGAAAACATACTCTACTGTGCTGTGGTAGTTTATCTGAGGCAATCAAAAAGGCTTTTCCCCCTGAGTCATTAGAAACAGCTCTGTCATTAGAAGTCGAGACCTCTGTTCCCAGACTCCTGATCAGCCCATCAGCCAGTGGTCTTCCACGTCTTTTTTTTGACAACTCAGAAGAGTGACTTGAAACTGAAGACAGGCACATACGATTCCAGCCAAATATCCATTCTCTTGAATGCACCATAGGGCCTCTGAAGAAAGCTTGATGTGACGCACCATATGCAAGTACTTCCTTACTTAGCCTACAGCAGTAACATCTCCCAGTGGCTTTGATGGCCACTTGGCTGGGAAACGCAAAGTCTCTTGTAGGAAGGATTACAGCATAGACCCTTTGAGTTTTGCAGCTAAAGAAGGACATACACTCTCAAAAGCCAGCAGCTCTGATCCCTTTCCTGGCAAGCATACCAAACTGATTCAATGATATCAATTTTCCTCATGAAACTTGCTTGGCATTCTTCTGGTAGAAAAATCAAAGCTTTTTGATGTAGGTGTTAGTGGGAGATAAGAATTTTCATCAGACAGCCATGGTACTTTCTTAATCCTTAAAAAGGAGGCATAAATTCTTATGTCAAAGTTTTGAGTTGAGTACTACCTTTGATCAACAATTCAGACAAAACAATCCCATCCTTTTTTATTTCAACACATCACAACTTTTGAAGGTAGAACTGTTCAGAAAAAAGCAGTTAAACTACTTGTACTGTTTAGTGTCCTTAGAAGAGACTGGGAAACATCTATAAAATAGAAAGCAATCAATCAAGAGCATTGCTCCACTGTACAAAATAATATGCACATCAGCATAAGACCTAGAAGTCATGCCCATAATGTCTTCCCTGTTTTCCCAGAGCCAAAACAAATGAACTACACCAGTACAACAGTATTCTTATTAACTTTTACCTTAAGACAAATCATAGACACACGAAGTGAATTCAATTTGCTAATGAAGCCTACACAAGGCAAGATCGACTGGTAACCCTACCCTCTGCAACTTCTGCCACAAATATCTAGTCAAGAGGAAAACATGCAGGATGAATGGAACACCCCAGATGTAATAAACAGGTAGAATGCAATTCTGAACCTACCTGAACACAGTATAAAGTGCCAAGTTAGCTGTTCTAGAATTTCCTCTACCTTTCCTCCATCATGCAAGGCCTCGCCTTCAGATGAGAGAAATTAATTACCTACCCAATTGCAGAAGTTCAAAGGAAATAAGGCAAAGAGAAAAAAGCAGGTGCCTAAATCACATTTGCACTGCAAAGGTCAGAATGAATTTTTGGAGCAGTAAATAGTCCCATCTAATAATGCTGCGTGATACTATTGCCTTGAGATTTGTCTTCACAGTAACACATGGGTTTTGCTCAATGTCATGGGTTCAGCAGTAGCAGTCATTTTTTCTCCTTCTCGGTAGCTGGTGCAGTGCTGTGGTTTTTGACTTGTGGCCTGAGAACAGTGCTGATAACACCAATGTTTTTAGTTATGGCTTAGTGATATTTGGTCTGGCCAAGGACTTTCGGAGCCTCATGCTCTGC
>JANRGW010016549.1:0-49242 GCA_024733675.1 Psilopsiagon aymara | reverse complement strand
CCCGGGCTGTGCGCGGGGTGTGGGTGAGCGGGAGCCGCGGTGCCCGCTCGGCGTGCGGCGCCGCGTGACCTTTGTTATAGTCACCGGAGCCGGCACCGGCTCCGCGTTGGCGCTCGTGGGGTAACGCCGCTCCTCTGCGAGCGGCGCGGAGCGTTCGCTGATCCCGGAGGTGGCTCTCGTCTCTGTCCGCGCTGGCGGAGCTGCTGCGAGGAGGGCGGGTGGCCCCGCGGGGCGGTGTATGGCCAGAGCCGGAGCTCAGCGCAGGCCGCAGACGCGGGGATACAGCAGCTCCTGCTGCTCGGGTATGGAGCTCTTGGCGCGGCTGAGAGCCGCTGCTGGAGCCGCCCCGGGCCCCTGTGCGGGGGAGCGGCAGAACCGCAGGTCCTGTTGCAGACCTAGGGGCGCTCCCTCAGCGATTCCTGCCCTGACCCGCCCACGGGGCTGCTCGTCCTCGTGAGTGAAAATTAACGTTTGAGGACTAATAAACCTGGGTTGCTTGAGGGGAGAGGCTGCTGGGGTAGCTCACGCTTCACTTTGTGCTAGCTGGTCAGAATTGGTTCTACTGCAGCTGAGCAGGAAGCCAAAGCAAACGCTGTGTCCCTTTGGCCTTGCCCACAGGATGGCCCAGCAGCAGGCCCTGCGGTTCCGTGGCCCAGCACCGCCACCCAATGCGGTCATGAGGGGCCCTCCACCGCTCATGCGGCCGCCTCCACCTTTCGGCATGATGCGAGGGCCTCCTCCACCCCCTCGGCCCCCTTTTGGGCGCCCACCCTTTGATCCAAACATGCCCCCGATGCCACCACCGGGAGGGATTCCTCCACCGATGGGACCTCCACACCTGCAGGTAAGGAAGGGGGTTTGTTGAGTTGGGATTTAGGGATTTTTTTCTCGTTTGTTTTCACACGTGGAAATAATAAGAGGAGGTGGTGTTATAGAGCTGGTGCATACCTGTGGTGTGTAAGTGCTGCTTCTGTTCATCTCCTTGAGGAATGAAGCAATTATGCAGTTAGGATGCGCTCACCACTGAGTCTTTACTGAACCCTGAAGTGTGTTGGTGCCCTGTGGCCATGTGCAGTGTGGGATTTGGTTGCTGTCAGATGTCTGCAGGACCCATCAGCCTTCCAGGGCTGTCTCAGTCCTGCCCATGTTTGCATGGTGAGGAGTGACGGACACACATGGTGTCTGAAGGTGCAGCTGGGTCCCAGGTGCCAGTGTGGGCTGCGCCTGTCGCTGCTGTGGGTTGTTATTGCCCATCCCCTGGGCTTGGTTCCGTGTGCAGGCAGCAGCTCCAGGAAGGAGGTGTGTCCTCAGTGCCAGGGTGGGTTTGGTGTCAGTGCTGGGCTCAGGAGGAACAGCCTTAGCAGCATGCCAGAAGTTGTCTGCACATGGACAAAGAGAAATAGAACATTTGGAAAGAAACCCGAGTGTGGGGTTGCTGTTGGGCCCTTGTGCTGACAAAGGTTTACTCCTGACAGAGGGACAATGCCCTTCAGGATTTCCAGAAGTAACCAGTGTGTCTTTTCTGTAGCAGTTTTCTCTCTGCCTTCTCAAGCAGAGCATGTTAGAACATGGCCTGCTCAGGGAGGTGTGCAGTGCTTGTGCATTTCATTGAGACATTGTCAGCTGAACAGAAGTCCTGTGGAACTGAAGACTGAAACAGTACATTTGAGGGGTGGAAACAGCCCTCTCTCCTTGCTGATTGCTCTTCCATTCATTCAGTAAGAGGGGCTTGTTCTATGTTGTGTTTTCATGCTCAGCCTAAGTTTATTGAAGACTTTTTCCACCCACTGTGTCTTTCTTCTGGTGCTCTATGATCCCATTTTCGCTCGTGGTGTCATTGCTCATGTGCCTGTGTGCTACCTCGAGAGCTCTGCAGCAGTGAAGGGTCCTGGAGTGTGCAGTGGAACTCAAACTGAGGGGACACCAGGACCTGCTTCCTCCTGCTGTTTCAAGAATCAGCCAGAGTTCATTTGAAGCCCCAAGCCCAGCTCCGATGTCCCCTTGATTTGCATGTTTGATTTACACTGTGGATGTGCTCAGTGCTCGGCATGGTTTATCATGCCATGCAGTAAGCATGTTGTCTGCAGCTCATTACTGCTCATGGAATCTGTGCACCAAGCTTGGCTGCGTTTTTTGTGCCATGACAGTGCCATGCTCCTCTTTGTACCAAATGTTTGGGTTTTGTTTCTAGTGCAAGGGGAGACGCGATGCTGAAAGGAGCTGTGGTAGAATCAGAGGCGAGTGGAGCTGAAGGTGCTCCGATCCCCTGCAGCAACAGTAAACAGTAACAGCAGGCAAAAAGTGAGCTGTACTGCAGCCTTTTCACAGCTTCTGGAGCAGTGAAGAGATGTATCATCTTGTGGCCAGGTGGAGGGGCTGCGGAGAAGAAAAACGGAGGAAAGACAGGCTATAGTTACCTTAATGGCCTTTTTTGTTTGGTTTGGATTCTGTCCACATACTCTCGATTTTCTTCCAGTATTTAACAAAACCCAGAGTTGTACATGCATTTAAAAGGCAGTTTACTGCCTTTTCTATGGTTACAGTAGAAGTCTTGATGTCGGGAAGCTTTTAGAAGCAGCCAAGAGCAGTGAGCACCATGGTGCATGGGCACCGGGGGTGCCGGTGTCCCCCGTGGCCCTGGGATTCCAGCAAATGTCCCAGTGTCAGCAGAGCCCCATCCTGCTGCAGGTGCGGTATGCTCTGGGGCTGTGAGTTGGGAGTGCAGAGCTTGAAGGTTTTTACCAGTGAGCTCTTGGTGGAGTGGAAATCTGAATCACAGGTTCAGTTAGAACCGGAGTGATGAAGATGACTGGGCCACCAGTAGGTGTGTGCGCAAGAAGTTAAAGAACTTGGTGGGTTTTGTTGTCATGGCTTTTTTATAGGGAAGTATCCACAATACTTGTTATGCAAAGGGAATTTCAGAACAATCTGAATAAACAGGTAGAAGAAAAGAACTGAATCTACTTAGAAAGCAGGCATTCAGGTGACAGTGGTGTGCAGGGCACTTCTGGGTTTCTTATGAGGATGCTATAATGAAAATGTAATTTGATTATTTTTTAGTTAGCCCTGGTTAGAATTCTAGTTAATGGGAAATCAAGAAGTATAATAGATTGTAACGAAATCCTCTGCTCTGCTAATAAATTGAACATGTACTTGTAATTTGGTTGGGGTTTTATGTACTGTGTTACTGGGAAGGTTACTGTGTAACTGTTCAGTGGTATATTTGATTGAGAGCTGGGGATGTCTGAGTGGCAGTTACTCCAGAACAGTGCTTCCATTTTTGCTATTTTTGCATTGGGATGTTTTCTCCTTTTCAGGAGAGAAATCTTCTTCCACCCCACCTTTGTCTGATGCTTTACATTCATGTTAGTGTCTCAGAAGGGAACTGCTTCCTGCAGCAGTTCTGCCGTCAGTGGTCTGAGCTGGTGGCATTAGATTGTTAAAGAAGCTCTCGAGACTGATGGAATTAACTTTACTATAGTTTACTGTGTGTTGGTGCTCTAATAAAGAAAAGCTGCTTGAAAAAATATCATCATTATGTTACATTCATTGTTGTTGTTGTGTGCCTTTAGAGACCACCATTTATGCCTCCTCCCATGGGCAGCATGCCACCACCTCCGGGTATGATGTTCCCCCCAGGGATGCCGCCTGTTACTGCCCCTGGCACACCGGCAATGCCCCCAACAGAGGAGATCTGGGTAGAAAACAAAACTCCAGATGGCAAGGTAAGGAGGTCACCAGAAACAGTGAAGTGATGGCTGTACTGCTGTGGCAAGCGTGTTGCCGTATGCAGTCTGGCACTGGGGTCTTGTCTATCATCTTATTAATTACTCTTAAACCAGGAGGAACAGGACCATTATAAGTGCTCCTCCTCTAGATAAGCAGCTGCTTGATGGTGACGTTCTTAACTTGTAGGTCTATTTCTACAATGCGCGCACACGTGAGTCAGCCTGGACTAAGCCAGATGGGGTCAAAGTGATTCAGCAGTCGGAACTGACTCCGATGCTGGCAGCACAGGCTCAGGCCCAGGCTGTTGGTGCCTCTACACCGACCACCAGTAGTCCTGCTTCCTCAGCGTCTCCTTCCACCTCCTCGAGCACTCAGTCCTCCACCACCTCTACCACCACCACCGCCAGTTCTGTCTCACAGACGATTTCCAGTGAGTAGATGAGGGTTCCTGATGCTTTGTGGTGGTGGGGGTGTGGATGGGGGGATGCTGCATTTGGAGTTACTGCAGCAAAAGCTTGGTATCCAGGAGAAAGTCGTTTGAGCATGGAATATGAATTTAAAACACAGTTTTTTAATCCAGAAGAACCTTGCATGCCAACCTGTTTTATTTTTTCCAATCTGAAATGGTTCTTAGATCTTTGTACATTTATCTTTTGCTGTTATCATATCGTCTCAAAGCTGTTTTGCATCCATTTCCTTTTGACTGTACATAAAGCTAAACTGTACTTCACAAGACAAGTTGATCTGAGGTAGAAATTACAGCCGTAGCAGTTCCCTTCTTGTTTCCAAAGTGATGTCTGTTGCTGTAGGAGGCCAGATCTTTGAGTGCTGCTCCTGGCCTGTGGAATAGAGCTGCTTCTGGTGTACTACCTTTATTAGCATTATTTTTCTAAGTCTTGTAAGTTCCTCTGTGCTAGGGTTGCATGAAAGAGGAAAAAAAGACCTTGGAGCCATTTTTGCTCATTCATGACCTTTGAATAATAGTATGACAGTTATTGCTGTTTACATGGGCTGAGCCTTTGCTTTTAAGGGTTTTCCAGCCAAGGGAGCCTCAAGAGGAAAGGGGACTGAATTTATGCAGCATGTATTTTTATACTTAGCATCTGCATACAATATAATGTGATTTATACTGTTCTTTGGCGTCTGCACTAACGAAGTGCCTGCAGTGCAGAGCATCTATATTGAGATGTGTGTTAGGTGCTGTAGATCCATTTGCACATGAGTGTGTAAGCAGTAAATAAGGGGTGAGATCACCCAGCATGAGCAAAGCAAGGCACGCCTGCTATGGACCAGTTGGGTGTGTGTTCCTGTCTACAAGCCCTGCTGCTGAAGCACGGTGCTTGTGCTTATCAGGAATCCTGTTGTTTGACAGTCTTGATCCCCGTAGCTGTGCTGGCAAAAATGTGTGCACTGAGTCAGGCCAGAGAGTACGCGGAAGATGGGCAGTTGATGAGCTGTTTGAACTCCAGCTGTAGTGTGTAGTTGCTCTGGAATTACTTTATCTTTTTCCTGTAACAGGTGAGACAAGTCAAGCTTAAGTCACCATATAGAATCATGGAATGATTTGGGCTGGAAGGGACCTTAAAGCTCATCCAGTTCCAACCCCTGTGCAAGGGCAGAGACACCTTCCACAAGAGTAGTTGGTTGGTCCAAGCCACATCCAGGTTGCTCCCCATCCATTTAACCCAAACTGCAGAGGTCTGGGTATGAAAGGAAGTTGAATTTAGGTAACCCTCAAGTTACACTTTAAGTTAGCACCAGGGAGAGGATGGGTCGTTAGAGTAACAAATAATTTGTATTGCTCAAAGCATTTTAGGGGTTTTATTTTAGTTGAGAGGTAACCTAGTGCTGTGTTGAGCTGCTCTGTTGTGATATGGTCTACTCTAAGGACTTTGCTGGCTAACAGAAGTAGGGCAGGAGATGAATGTTGCTTCTGCCCTGAGGCCAGGTTGCTGAGAGCTGATTCTGCTTTCGAAATAGCCCCTTACACACCTTTGCTGAAGTTAAATTTCCTAATGTCAAGCGCTAAGAATCTGTTCCACTAATACCTGTTCTACCTGCTAAACTTTGTCTTTGCTTCCAAGAACTGTTACTGTTGGTGTCTGTGCCTAGGTGATAAAATTTTACCATTTAAATTAATCTTATAATTCTCAGACTTATAAAAACCTGTGATTTCTGGCTGCATTTCATTCTTGTCTGGTACTGATTTGACTCAGGTCTTGAAACAAATCACATACTGACTCTCTGCTCTGTTTCCCTGAATTGCAGGCAGTGTTAAGAACTTTCACCCTTTCTGAAACTTAACAACAGATATACATCTTTATTTATGTTTGCTAATGCTGATGTTATTGGGGATGCTTCTGGCAGTCATTAAGTACTGCAGAAAATGCAGTGTACCCATATGTAGGGTGGTCAGAAGTTGGTGTGGTTCCTGCAGTGTTATTTTTTAATTAGCTCAGTTTTCCAGCAGTTCCTCACCAGATCTTGCAGTGTAAATCTGCTGGGCTGGTCAGTGGGTTTAAGCAGTTACTCTCCAGTTCCCACTGGCCAGTGCTGGGATGTGCAGCGCTGTTTGTTCTCTGTTAAGTGCTGATTTCAGTCCTGCTGCAAGGATATGGAATGGATCACTGGCGGTGTGTTTTCCCACTGGCAGGCACTGAAGACCTGAGCAAAGGTGCTTTCCTTTCCCTTGCTGATTGACACATTTTTTAAGTTGACATTTTCCCATTCTTGGATCACAACTCCACAAGCACAGCTCTAGACAGGCTGCTGTCATGCACACGCTGTTATCATGCCCAGGCTGCCACTGTTCTGTTAACAAACAGAACCTGTGCTCATTTAACAGCAGAACAGCCTTTTCCATTTGCAACTGTGTAATATTCCCTTTCTGGTTTTCTGAATGGGAATACGGAGTAGAATTCCATTTCAGGCTGTATTTGTCCTTTGATGCACCCTTGCTATCGCTGTAGAGACTTGTTAGGTGTAAAGGATGGGACAAAGTAAAACTTGAAACTGAGTTTCTTGATGAATATTTAGTGTTGCAGAAAAGGCAAAAGGGTTTTTGCCCATGAGTGCCTTCCTGCTGATGATCTCTAAGCATATCTGCTTTTATCTGTTGGGAAACAGAGCACCAGTATGTTTGCAGCAAATATATTGTAGTGTCTGAGATACAAGGTGTTCTTTGTTGTTTTTTTTTTTTTTATCAGCACCTACCACACAAGACCAGACCCCAAGTTCGGGTGTTTCAGTTGCCACACCATCAGTCAGTGTTTCAACCTCTGCTCCTTCTGCTACACCTGTGCAGACTGTACCCCAGCCAGTCCCACAGACATTGCCTCCTGCAGTTCCTCATGCAGTACCTCAACCAACTGCAGCAATTCCTGCTTTTCCACCAGTAATGGTACCTCCATTTCGTGTCCCCCTTCCTGGCATGCCTATTCCACTTCCAGGTAAATTGGCAAACTGTAATTGTCTTGTCTGCTACATGTCCATGTTGTCAATTTGTTTGCACTCATGTGTCCACTGTGTACAGAACTTGCCTGAATCCTCTCCATGCAGAGTATTTTTGAAAGAATTCAGGGTTAGCAGACAGACTTTTTAATTAACAAAGAACATGATTTTTTTTTTTACTTCTCGTTCTTTGATACACACCAGAAAACAGCTGCATTTAAAACATGTAATCCTTTATCTTTTAGACAATAAGAGCTGCACTGAACGCTTCTTAATCTCATGGCACATGGGTATCTTGTCATCCTGTTGAGCTTCCAATCTGAATCCACATGGGACTATGAGAATATTGTAGCACTATATTTTACTAATTGCAGTAATAGTCTAATTTTTTTCTACTTCCCTGATTTAGACCTCAAGTTTTGTGCATTCAGATTTATTAGGACATGGCTTTTAACCAAAAGAAATTAACATAAAATAACGTATTTATGAGCAGCAAAAAAATTGCCATTCGAGTGCATTACCCCTGAATGGTGTTAGGTGTTTCCAGGTTTCTTAGCATGCAGCTATCAAGACTGATGCTGTTTGGATACACAAATTGTTGAGATTTAAACTGAGGACCATAACAAAGGTGTTCAAGGTGCTGGGGTGTTAGGCATAGATTTCAGGTATAAAGACCATCGAGAAGAAATCTTAGATGGCAGCCCAGCAGTAGAGCATGTTTTCTGAGGTTTTTATAAAATACGTAGAGAATCAGGGAGGTAATTAAAGGCTGGCAAGGATTTGGACTCTGCTGCTTGTAAGTGCTGCAGAGATCCTCCTAAGAGGTCACTGAAGCCACTGATTGTTTTAATACCATGTTGAGTTTGCAGGGATGCAGTTGAGTTCCTGTGCTGGTGCTGAAGTCTCTTTCCAGTGTGCTGTAATGCTAAATATTTATTGAGGGCTGATGATTTTCTGTGATGGAGGAAGGTTTGAGACTTGAAGTTCTGTTGGATAGAAGTTAGTTTCTGATGAAGAGTTACAAAGAAGCAGCTGTGAGCAGTGTCCTTGCATCTTTGACTCAGTACAGCTGAGTGAGGTAACTTTTTTCCTGCTGTGCCTGTAACACATCAGTACATACCAAGGGAGGCCTTTACCTTCAGTTAAATTGCTTGGATGAAAAATAATCCCTTGGCATGCTTCCTTAACAATGGATATAGATATCAAAGTATTTAAAATGGGTATTAGTTCTGCTAACTAGAAAAGAGGCCCAACTTGGAGTTGCCTCTGCTTTTAGGGTAGTCTTCTAAAACAACTGGGTGGAGTTCCTGCAGCCTGCAGTTTGCTTGAAAAGGAAATCACAGTGTAGTCCTCCTTTAAGGCAGGAAAAAAATACTATTCTTAACATGATCCTCAAGGCTGAGCAAAAATGGTAAAGGATAGAGGGAGAATTCCGATGTGTGTGTATCTGGGGTACTGCCATTTCTGACCTTGGCAGCAAGGGTCAGCATAGAGGGAAGGGTCCTCAGGTACCTCTGGAGGTTGTAATCATCTACCCAGCTGTAAGCTCTTCGAGGAGATGGGGATGGTTGCAGCAGTAGAGAAGAGTGCCAGTGAAAATGGGTGTCCTGGGCTGTGAGCCTGGGTTGGGTTTATTCACAAGCTCCCAGTCAGAAAGCTTTGTGCAGTAAGAAGGAAAGATGGAGTGAGACCCTCGATCTCCTTATTTTCAAGCATGAGTTTAATCTTTTTCAGAACTTTCCTGGTAGCAAGTCTTAGGTCTGGCCTGTCCTGTCCGCACAGTGAGATGGGGCTTTCAAGTGGAACCCCTAACATGTAGGGGGGAAACCACATGCTCCCACTGATGAGTCTGATTTGTCATTTTAGCTGATCACAGAACAAAGTTAGTCTACTTCTCTCACCTAATTCTCTTTGACTTGGTTGTAGTGGTTTATAAACACTGTAAAGAAAAAGGAAACCTTTAAAATATTTTACAGTAACAAGAAACGAGAAGTTAAAATTACTTTATGGCAGGAGAAGGTGAAGTTAAAAAGGCTCACCAGGCTTTAACTTGTAGACGTTTGGGGTGTTCAGCATCAGATCTAATACCAGCTAGGTTGCTTTCACTTTACAGACAGAGACAGAGCTGAACAATGCTGTTGTCAAGTGATCTCAAAGTTAATCTCTGTATTGCACTATAGTAAGCCGGAACAATGGAAGAGTTGCTTAGTGATATCTCATAATCTCAGATCTTAAAAAGTAAGTCTGCTTTCTCTTAATTCATATGTTAAAAGTTAGTTGTATGTTTGAAACTGAACTTGGCAGAGGAAACAGTTTGCGTATTTGCTGAGTCTTATCTGCGCTGCAGTATTGGATCCCTGTGACCTCGCAGATGGCATTATTTATACTGACCCCGTTCTGAGACATGCTGTAACTTCCTTAACAAAACGAATTGTCAGATTCATGTTCAAGTACATAACATGAAACACCCTCCCCCCAAATTGATTCAAACACTTCATTCAGTGCTGTTTGAGTCAGTGGTTTTGTGTCTCAATTCATACTTTTTTTTATAAAACCAGTTTTGGATTCTTTCACTGAAATTATCATTAAAGACCATTTCAGTTCTGTCTGCTCACAAACAGTTTGAAAAGAAATTGGCAATATTTTTGTATGCTTTCCATTCTAGATCTCCAATGAAAAATAAACATTACTTTGGTTACAAGCACAGGGGTTTAATTTCACTTTGCACTGGAGGATTTTGAACCTCAGATGATGTTTTGAAACCATTTAAATGGAAGTTTCTGAAGTATTTCAGTTTCTGAGTGTCTAGACTTGGCCATTGTTGAGAGAACTTTTGATAGTTTCCTTCCACACCCCAAATTGGAGGGTTTGCAAACTCATTCCTCTCACCCCTAATTTCCTACTGGATTTTGTACCTGGTTGAAGAGGGTGAGATGCTTTCCTCTTTGTGGCCTTTCTGTGTCATTCCTAGTGCAGTAGAGAGCAAAGCAGTGCACGACACTGCCTTTCCCTTGGCTGGTGATGCTGCTTCCAGAGCATTTTTCAGCTTGTGACATTTTTGATAGTAAAAAGTAAAGAAAACATTTGCTGCCACTGCCCCAGTGCAGCTTTGGTACCTCCATTTGCAGCTTCGTTGCTTTCATTTCTTTCCCCTCCTTCCTCCTCCAGCCTTTCTGTAATGTCCCCAGTGGCCTCAGCTTTCCCACAGGGATGAGCTTGACTTTCCCCCTGCCACATCTGCCTAGTTCAGATCTGTCCTTCTGCGCTTCCCACTGCTTTCTATACGCAGCAGCAGACTGAAAACAACAGAGCCCTTTTGCTGCACTTGGCTGCTGCTCCCCGGTGGGTCTGAGCAGGAGCCTTTAGCAGAGCGTGTCCCCCTGGCACTGCCCTGCAGGAGCTCTCTTCCCCCTTGGATGAACTTAAACCCCTGAGTCTTCATTGAAATACTGTTTTCTTTTTGATGGCATCCCAGTGATTTGCTGAACAGCTGGTTTAATGTAGGCAGAAACTGTCACTGCAGCTTCAAATTAGTTTTATATTTGATCTGGCATAAAATGTTGAGGTAGAAATAATTGACATTTCCTTGCTGGGAAACTTTCTCTTTGCCAGCATTCCAAATTCTCTTTGGCATTCCAAATTGGAGCAGGAAACCCATAGTGTCCAGACTCCCCGTGGTAGCTGACATACAATGGCAGCTTTCCAACATGCTTGCTTGTCCCTTTTGCAGGTGTAGCAATGATGCAAATAGTCAGCTGCCCGTATGTAAAGACAGTCGCTACCACCAAGACCGGTAATTTTCAAAACCATCTTAGTTCGTTTTGTCTGTAAGTTGGCATGGTAGTGAATGTTGTTGTTTATTTTTTATTTATTTGCTTCCCCAAGTGAATGGGTGTATCTCTATATGCTTGATTTTCAAAACCAGTATAAATGCAAATATCGTATTTGGCCAGGAAATAACTTCCCCAAATAACTGTTAGTGTTAGCTTATTTTGTGCAAGAACCCACTACAGTCTTCTGTAATCATTGAGCTATGTAATGACTGTGAATCTCTTCATGCCCATACTTCTTAGTGACTAGTTCCTTGTGTGTGGATTTTTGTTTTTCCTACTTCCACCTGTGTGGTGACCTGAGTGTGCTCGCATGTTGGTGTGCGTGTCTGTGCGTCTTGGTATGAAGTTTTGTTTTTCCGATTGTGGCTTTAAGGAAAATCACTTTATGGCAATGTGTAATGTGCGCTTTTCCATTATTTGAAGAGACAGATTTTTTTCATAGAAAAGTTAAGGCTCAAAATTATGATCCTGTAGTTCTAGTCCTATCCAATTTGTTTTCCTAGAACTCATCATTCAAAATGTGTTCAGTACATCCATTCTGTGGGCTAGGTAGAGGAACACTGGGATAATGCAGCATTCTGGCTTTCTGATCTTGGGGTATTTACTTGCCATGTTGCTTTAGGATGTGCATAAAATATTTTTCCAATCACTCTGCAGTACTAAACAAAGCTGACACACAAGCTGAAATTGTTTTACTCCCATCAGCTTTCATCTAAGGCTCTGAATTCGTGTCAACTTTAAGTCAGGGCCTAAGATTTAGCTGAGTTCTGCTCTGTATTACATGGCTCAAACTTGAGCCACTGTTGTCTTTTTTTCAAGAGCAATTGGAATAGCTCTTAAAATGACAACTTCGTTACACAGTGGAATAGATTATTTAAAAAAATAATTATTTGTTAGACAGACCTAATAAAGACTTTTTAAAGAAGTAGAGCATTTAGATATGAAGTATGAAAGTAAAAGTCTAAAAGCTGACAGATCTGTGCTTTGCAGAGCTGCACATGACTCCAAATTAAAAGCTATCTAATTTGCCTGTTAATAGGGGCATTGCTGACTGTGAAACAGGGAGCAAATGGAGTCACAATGCATTGCTTTGCAACTTAACTGGAAATCTATCTTTATGTTTGTTTATCTAGGTTGATTGTTTGTAAATTAAGTCAGTGAAGTGCTAGGTCTCTGTCCTTATGTGATTTAAGGTCACTTACTGTTTTCTTTCCTCTCTCTTTTTCTTTTTCCTCTACTCCTTGCACAGGCGTCCTCCCGGGCATGGCCCCTCCCATCGTGCCCATGATCCACCCTCAGGTCGCTATTGCTGCTTCCCCGGCAACATTGGCTGGAGCCACAGCTGTCTCTGAGTGGACAGAGTACAAAACAGCGGATGGAAAGACTTACTATTACAACAATAGGACTTTGGAGTCAACATGGGAAAAACCCCAAGAACTGAAAGAAAAAGGTACTTTTTTAAATCCAGTTGTATACTATTGCTTCAACCATTAATGGTTGCCTTTGAAAACACCAGCAAGAATATTTCTAATCCCTCATCTTCCTTAAGAATGTTTTGAAAGTGTAAGTATCTGTCTGTGCAGGTCTTGAGTCTGAAAGCCCTGGTTTCTTTGTTTCCACGGTATTGTAAGAGTATTTGGCTCTAGAGTTGCTTCCAGATCCTGTGACACTTGGATAAACGTGTGTTTCCATTCCAGCAGAGAGTAAGTACTTTACATACTCAGGTGTTGGAGAAGATCTCAATAGCAGGAGGAGAGGTAGAGAGGAGAAAACTCAGTTATTCTAAAGACTTTAAGCCAGGAAAGAAGGAAGATGACTGAAATGCTGAACTTCAGATCCTCAAGAAGTATATAAATGGATTTGAAGTCTGAGGAAAAGCAAACTGCTTCCACTGCCACCATCCCAAAGCTCCATTCAGGTCCTGTTCTGTGACTTGTGTTCATCTGAATTCACATTGTACTCATCGGTTTTGCTGTATCAGAGGGAAATTGTTCTTGCATTATTAATAGGGAAGAAGAGGCAAAAATCCTGTGGCTTCTCCATGAGTTTTCTCTTTTATATTCTTCTCATCAGCATTGAAATCTAAAAGTGCTCTTCAGTGTTGCACTGTTGGTTGCAACTCTCGTTGATATTTTTGTTGGTGTTTCAGCGATTTCTCTTGATACACTTTAACTACCTTTTCCATATTATAGGCTGCCTTTCATTTTCCAGTTCCAGTTAACTCTTGGTACAGGAGATAATCACATATTTATAGCAGATGCTGGAAAGCCCAAGAAGGACAGAAAGTGGTGAAAATTGATTAAAAATAAGTTTTGTTGTTGTGCTTGGGAAGTCATGCTGATCAAATAAATCAGTTGTGGTTTTATCATGGTTTCCTAATAATACTAAGAAAAATTCTATCTTTATGTAGAAAAAATGGAAGAGAAGATTAAAGAGCCAATTAAAGAACCCCCAGAAGAGCCTTTACCCATGGAGACAGAAGAAGAAGAGCCAAAAGAAGAACCTATAAAAGAACTTATAAAGGAGGTAAAAGACCTACAAACCAAATAGTCAGTATCGCCATTTTGAGTCCTACATCCTACAGGTGTGGATGCATCTGTAGCCCAGGCATGTTGACGGGAGACATGGTTAGTAATTTGAGTTCTTACATTCCTGGGGGGATTTGAAAGCCTTCCTTTTTGGATGCATAGCTCTTTTTTTTTTTCTTTTTTAATTAAATTTTTTTTAAATTAATTGTTTTACCTAAGGGAGAAAGGACATTTAAAAGAAAAATACAGAGTGAGTTAAGAAATCAGTGAGAACATAGGGAAAAAAAGCTAGCTAATGATGTAGACATGATGTTCTCTTGCTCATTTTAAGGTGTTTAGGAAAATGAAGCTTGTCCTGAATGTTTGAAATCTTCAGCAGTTTTTCTCCTCTATTTCTTTACTTCTTTATTTTGAACACTTCTGAAACAAAGTTTACACGTTCTTCGTGACCTGTAGCTGCTAAGTTGAGTCTGTCGGGAGCGCGTGTCCTAGGAAGGGTCTCTAGCATCACCGTTGCAGTAGACGGAATTAACTTTTCTTCTTGTACAGCATTTTGTCACACTGAGGAACAGAGTTCTTGAAGATGTCAGGGTGTTTGAATGACAGTTAAAGCTTTTATACTGATTTCTGTGAGCTCCAATGTAACTTGGTAGGCAAAAGCACAGAATTCAGTTGCTGGACTTTAATAGGACTCAGCCCTGGTTGCTTTGAAGGAGTTGCCACTTTGGTCATTTCTGCCGCAAAGCTTATTCCACACTTCTGACTGTTCCATCTTCTGTGTCTCATTTTGAAGTAAATGAATTCTAAGAATGAAACAAAATCTCTTTGTGAGAAAGTACATCCTTGCCCTGTATTCAGGCTCTGATGGAAGGATTCATGTGGCTCTAGGAAGGTATTTAAATAAGGCTGCACTGAAGTCAGAAGTGAAGTAAACACTTGGAGGTTTCCTGAACTGAGATTTCTGAATAGCACTTCCTCTTGAAATTCCAAGGCTTCCATTTTAGGCATGGCAGAAGTGTAATTGGGAGCTCTTTGTTAGCATGGTTTCAAAATACATTTGCCTATTTAAAGCAAGTTAGTTATAATAAACAATTTTCTACCTGACAATGCCTGAATCCTGTAACTTCCTTTTTCCTTGAGGAGCCTAAAGAGGAAGAAATGACTGAAGAAGAGAAAGCAGCTCAGAAGGCCAAGCCAGTGGCAACTACTCCTATTCCTGGAACTCCATGGTAGGTAACGATTTTCCCTACAGCCTCCACAGTGGGACTGAGACGCCAGGAAGGTTGCTGGGTAGTCAGAGCAAGTGGTAATGTGTGAAGGTCCTGTTCTTGGTGTGCTTCTGTCTCAAATAATATTGAATTCCTCCAGCCAACAAGGATTCCTGCTCCTCTGGTATGAAACACCACCAAAAAAATATCTTGGACTTCTTTTGCCCTTATGCCTTGGGAATCAGTAGGTGCTGCTCCTGGCCAAAGCAATCCTTTATTTATCTCTTTCACTTGGCATAGATACTTACCTACCAGGTGCCTCCATGTGAAATGTCATTATTAGGTTACTTTTGCTGCACTATGTGTAAATTATCTCTGTGTGACCAAGGTAGAAATCTTACTGATGGGAAAGGGATGTTATTTTATTTTTTACAATTCAGCCATCAGTGCTCTTTTATTAACAGTTGATATTTAACGCTGTGTCCCTTCAGACTATCACCGTGGCTCTTTCATCCTAGGTGAAAACTAGGATGATCACTAGGTCACTTTTCCTTGTGTTTTGCAGGAGCTGAGGTACATTTTATCCCAAATCTGATTTGCTTTATTAAACGTTTTCTAGAGAAGAACCGAGTTCATTGCAGCTCCTATAAAGAGCATTTGTGAAACTGCATTTCACGTCTGCTGGCAAAGCTGTAATTCTGTACCGCATCCGGGCAGTAGGAATGTAGGTGGTTGTGTAGTCAGTGCAACCTGGCCCTACCAGTGACTGCTTGCGCAGTCCCTGACTGTGGTAACTGTGCTGGATGCCTGGAGGCAAAGATAACACACCCCTTCCTGTCTGTCCATTGCACTTCAGGTGTGTGGTGTGGACTGGTGACGAGCGTGTGTTCTTCTACAACCCAACCACTCGTCTTTCCATGTGGGACAGACCAGATGATCTCATTGGAAGAGCTGATGTGGATAAAATTATTCAAGAACCCCCTCATAAAAAAGGAATGGAAGAAGGAAAAAAACTTCGTAAGAGTGTTTTTACTATCTTCTTGAGAAGGCTGAATAGAATTTGTCATTTTATGTTGATTCCAAAGGTAGTACATTTCCGTAAGTGAGAGAAATGTAAGGGCATACTTAGAAATGCACATAACTTTGGAATTTCAGAGGGCTGGTGGGACTGCAGCTTTATAGAGTCCTTTGGGGGAAAAATACCCAGTCTGTTGAAGAAGGTAGATACTAACAAGATTAATTTGGTTGCTAAATGCCAACAGGCTGGAAAAAAAGGAGCCTTTTTTTACTGACTAAAACAAGGGACTGTGTATGTCTTATAAGCAAGAGAAATTTGGGGTCCAGAAAAGCTTAATCGTAGCATATGAATGGGCTGTCATGGAAGAGGATATAACTTAGAGCGCATCAACTGGAATGCAGTTTTGGAAACAGCTGCCAAGAGCAGAGAACATTCAAGAGGCTGCTGAAACACTTATTTCTGTCATAAGTTCTAGTAAATGATCCTGGGGTGAGATGTGGGCTTGGTAGTTGGAGGAGAACCCTTGGGGTATCCAGCTGTGCTTCATTAGACTGTTTAGCTTGAAGGGTTTTTCTCATAGAAATAAGAGGTCAGCGTTTGTTGTTTTAAACCCAGAGTTGGCCACAAGTCCATTAGTCCTGCCACCGAATTCCAGTAGTGCTGTTCTGGCAGTGACAAAACCACACATCTTCCTTTGTCAGAACACTTTATTGCTGCACACATTACCCTCTGGTTTTGCACAAGGTTTCATTTGTAAATTACTAACTTCTCATAAATAGAAGATCTAAAGCTTTCCTGAAATCTGTTGCAGTTCGAGAAGAGCACGAAACTGCAGAGGAAGCAAATGAAGATGAGCCTATTAAGATTAAAAAGCGCAAGTAAGTTTTTTGTTTCTCACTGCTAAGGCTTTGTGTAGATAAAATAACTGAAGTTGTTTTTATCAGTGTGTATTCAGCAGAGTGGAACGGTAACTAATGGGATTGGTGAACACAATCACCAACCTCCTGCTGTTGTACATCAGCAGCTCAAGTATTGGGTATTTCTCTGAGATAGCTGAAACTCATGTATGGAGGAAAGGCTTTGGAAATCACTCAAAGTGGAAATGAAAGTTGGTGAATCCAAGGAATATTTTGAGTGTGGTTTATCGTAAATAGTTTACTTCTGTTGCTTGTTTATCCAGCTTGTTATTTTTGGTGCGCAAGAGTTTGTTGCCAAAGCATCCTGCTGTCTATAGCCATCCAGCATCATAGTGACTGCTCTGTTTTCATTGTTACAAAGGCTTCAGAGTTTTGTTGAGGTCTTTTGGTCTGTTTTGCCTATTGGAAGTGATATATGTCAGTTCACTCTGAGTTACACACACTGCTTTACCATTTCGTTTGTTATTGTGTACTCTCATGGCTGATCATCAAGTTGTTGGCAATTAGGGCTTTGGATTTGTCTGAAATGAAGGGCATTCACTCTTGGTGCCATTTGTAGACACTGAACTTACTGAGAATATCTTGGTTCTTGAGCTCTTCCAGTATGACAGCACCCACATCCAAGTCCCAAAGAATGGCTTTTGTGATTTGTAAGCCCTTGCTTCTGCAGTAACTGGGTGCCTCCATTCTGTCCCGGTGCGGTTCAGTTTTTAACCTACAGGGTTCACATGCACTTCCCAAGTTAAACTGTATATTTAATTTTTTTTTCAGGAAAGATGATAACAAAGATATTGACTCAGAGAAGGAGGCTGCTATGGAAGCTGAAATCAAAGCCGCTCGAGAGAGAGCAATTGTTCCTCTGGAGGCTCGGATGAAACAGTTCAAGGACATGCTTCTGGAGAGAGGGGTCAGGGAAAGCTCTTGTCTGTCTGTGTGCAGTTGTGAGCAAATTTGAAAGTCTGCTTGATACCTGTCAGTTTTGATAGAGAAATTAGGCTATTAGAATATAAATTTCTGTAGTAACTCTAAAAAATGGAAGTGGTTCCAGCTGTCTGTGCAGCTTCCATTTAGTTTCAATAGCTGGGTTTTATGGGATAGGTTAACTAAAGCTTATTTAAGATAAGCTTAACATGTTTAAATCAATCTCTCTTGTAACAGAACTGTTTACACTTGTAACATTTAGCAGAGGTATAGACCTCAATGCTTTCTACTGATGTACTTCATATTTTCAGTGTCACACAGTAGTAATTAAGTGTGTGTTGTTATTTAGCAGTTTTCAGAGCCAATCAGTGCAGAAACTTGCTACAGCAGCCTCCATCTGCTGGTGATGGAAACTCCAGGATGAGGTTGTTTCTCTCTTTTCATCAGATGTCCTGTAGTTTTCAAGCAAAACTGCACAATTGCTGTATATCTGGGGAAACTTATCCACTCATTAAAATCTGTTTTTTAATTGAAGGTCTCTGCTTTTTCAACGTGGGAGAAGGAGCTACACAAGATAGTTTTTGATCCTCGTTACTTACTTCTCAACCCAAAAGAAAGAAAACAGGTAAGAGAGATGTTGGATTCCCTCCCCACCAGACACAAATACTACTGCTTTCTGTAGTCTGCAGAATGATTTCTACCTCATCTTTGTTGGCTCTGTGGGGAGAGGGAAAGAAATAGGAGAAACGGAAAGAAATGGATTTTTTTTTCTCCTCTTGCCTAGAGCTTGAGTGGCATCAGGTTGGTGTGTTCTGTGTTGTTGGTGACTGGTGTTTCTGTAGGTATTTGATCAGTATGTGAAAACCCGGGCAGAGGAGGAGCGCAGGGAGAAGAAAAACAAAATAATGCAGGCCAAGGAGGATTTCAAGAAAATGATGGAAGAAGCAAAGATTAATCCAAGGTAGGACTTGCTTTCTTGTCCGTATGCATAAGCTCGATTAGAATCAAGTATGTTGGGTATTAGATAGGTGAATGGGCAAAGATAAGAAAAATCCTCAGATACTGTTGAAATCTTCTTTTTTTGCTTGTATTCACCTAAGCCATGAAATAATAGAACTTGTGATTTATCATTATTTTCATATTTGAAGTCCTTTTGAAGAAATCTCCAGTGTGATCTGGAGCTTTTGAGACAACTTGTGGATCACGAAGCCTTTCTTAAACGACCCTCTTTCCTTGCTAAGGGTATTGGTAGTCTCTGAAGGAGTGCTGGGGTGGTTTCTTCAATTTGTTTTCTGGTTACAGAATATGTTAATGATATGATAGAACGTTCTGGTTGGTTTAATACAGAAATTGTTACATACCCCTCGTGTTCAGACCCACTTGCAATGATAATAGTGTGGTGATGACAGTGAATGTACAAACATCCAAGATTTTATTGCTAGAATTATTTGTTTCACGTAGAGTTAATGAAACACATGCTTGTGTCACAAGATGAGCTCCAAAGCATTCTCTTTCAGCGTCTCTTGGCTTATCTGGCATTGATTCTTTTACAGTGAAATAACAGTTCATTTGTTTCACTTCAGCTTAATTTTTTTCAGTGCCCTGTTTTGGAGATCTGGTGGAAGCCAGTGTTAACTCCTAAATTACTTCAGGTCTGATTCGTAACTCTTACCTGTCTGTCATTTAATAAGGGTGATAGGCTGGGAAGAGCCAGAGGCATGGAGATGTAAGAAAAAGTTCATCAGTAGTAAGTTTAATATATGTTTCAGAGGCTGACATGAACTGTTAGGTTGGTTTTGGTGTCCTCAGCTTCACAGAAATCTCTGATGTGTCATATCTGGATTGACTCTTAACTGATTATGGGTTGGGGTGGGAAAGAGAGTTCCATCTGAAACACTGTCTTAATTTTATCCTTTGTCTTCTGGTTTCAGTGTTTGTCTAAAGATATTGCTGTACTTCTGTGAGTGCCAGACTGGGTTTTTATCATCTATCTCAGTCCAACATGCCCAAGAGTTTGTGTTCCACTCCACTTAAACATCTCTTGTTCTTCGATACAACAGCTTTGCATTCACTTTCTAATCTTTTGAATAAGCTACCAAATTGTCTTCTTGTTTCAATTTACCCTACAGCAACAGTAGGCTGGATTTTCCAAGTCTAATTATTTCCATGCTGTGATGAAAACATTCGTATGATTATAAGTGTCTCACGTATTCTTGGGGCCAGATTTGCATCAGAGCTTGGAAAAAGCACAGTAGTGTTTTTTTTCGAGGTAAGTGGCAGTACTATATCTACTGCACAGGTTGGAATCTGGCCCTGGAGGTGAGAGAACGGTCAGGGAGATGCTATGGGGGTAACAGGTTGAAAGCCCAGTATTGCTGCATCGGCCCCTGGTGTTTCAAGTATTTTCAGCTCCAAGTGGTTTGAGATTGGGCCATACAATGTTCACCACAGGAGGAAAAGGGGACTCAGCCAGTATTCAGTTGTGCCTGACGCCAGGTTGATTTTCCTGGTGAACTCTTAGCATGGTTTGGCTGCAAGTGAATGCACGTATAGTTTCAGTTTCACAGCTGACACGCACCTGCTGGCTCAACTGCCAGCCCCAAAACGGAACATTTTTCTAGACACCTGAGTTTTAACATTTCTTCTTCTTGGTTGCTTTGTAGTCTCTTCCTACACCTGCACTTTCTGCAGGTAGCTGTATTCCAACCAACCCACCCACCCTATAAGCCTCTAACAATACCTCTTGTGTGTGTGCCTAAACCCAGCTCCTGTCTACATAGCTCACTGGTGGAGCATTGCTGTAGTGAGACCATAGGATGGTGCCTTTTTTTGTTCCTTTTTTTCCCTCCAAACTGTGCTCTGGCATGTATTCTAGCAGAAGCAGCGTTTCACTGCTGAGCCTGCTTCCCAGCAAAGACAGCTCTGCCAAATGAGTTCACTTGCCATTTTGTTGCAGAACTACTTTTAGTGAATTTGCAGCCAAGCATGCTAAAGACTCGAGGTTCAAGGCAATTGAAAAGATGAAAGATCGAGAGGCCTTGTTTAATGAGTTTATCACAGCGGCAAGAAAGAAGGAAAAAGAAGACTCGAAGACCAGAGGTGAGAAGGTAAGGTGACTTTTTTTAGCTCCAGCAGTGTGAATGGTGCGAGTCTGAGTGAGACGGGACAGAGGCAGTGCTTGGTTTCCTGCTCTGAGAGACGGCCCTTCACTTCTGTGGAGGTTTTGCACTGCAGACACTTCACAGACGTCCCTTGGGTCTCTCTGAGCTAAGTGTTGCAAGCTTGCAGTGTACTGCCTTTTAGAGCATGTAGAATTGAACCTGCATTTATTTGTGAAACTGAGTTTACTCAGATAATCACATATAGCATATCTTTAACTGGAATAATGCCTGGGGTTTATTTTAAATTTTTTTTTTAAGTTACCTTATCTGAAGCATTAAAAGGAAAAGGATTCTTGGCCTCCTTGGCTGGAAACCCTAGAACTGGCTGTGACCTCTGCTTTCTCAGTGGAGGCAGCAAAAGCTGGCAGTTCTCTGTTAGGATATTTGTTTCAGTTCCAAATAGCTCGCATATCTTCTCTTGCCATCTAAAAGCTGGCACTTCAGTGACTTCTCAGTCTTTGGATAAATACATCACATGTACAAACTGCTGCTTATTAGAATGGAAGGTCAGCTCTTTAAGACTGATGAGCTGCAAATGTGACTTGGCCGTGGTGCAGCAGCAGGAGCAGGTCTCAGCGGCAGAGCCACAGCGCCTGCCTCCTGTCCCGTTGTGCTGTGCGAGTGGAGAGGGCAGCCTCTGACTGCTCTGACGTGTGACAGTCTGCAGGGTTTGTTTGGTAGTGCCCAGTTATTGCAAATTTCACCTGCTGAGAATGCTTCCAGAGAACAGTGCTGAGCTGCAGGCTAGATGTGGGGACAACTTGGCTATTGCATAACTCTTGCCTAGTTTTTAAACCCAGGTACTCTGGTCTTGTTTGGTTCTGTACACAGTTTCATCAGCTGTAGACTTAGCTGCTATTCTTGATAAATGCTTTCAGAGGAGAGCTGATGTAGTTCAAAACTAGACTCTTACTGCATATTGCTGATGAAAGTGGAATTTTAAAGCATTCTTGCAGCTTAATAGTGCAGTTGAAGACTGTAAAAAGTAAATACTTGTCTTGCTGTTGCATGATTGTTCTAAAGCTGATGAGTTAAAAAAAGAGCGATTGTGTGTGTTTGCTTTTGAAATAATGTTCTTTTTCTCCAAAAGCCTTTTGTAACCATTTTATGTATTCTGTTTTATAACAAGTGGATAGACTTTACAGTTATGTGCTGTGCGGCCTGTCAATCAGTTCAGTCTGACAGCTGTCAATCACTGACACGCAAATATTATGGGATTCCCTAGTGAGGAAAGAATTGGTATCTCTGTGTGGTGACTTTAGCCTCCCGCAGTTCCGGTACTTTACATTTTTTTAGTTTTTTTCCTTGTGAAGTGATGAGAGTTGTACCTGCAATGTGTTAACTGCCAAAAAAGACTTCTAAATACGCCTGAAATACTTTCAGTCTTATGTTCCTTTGATTTTGAAAGTGCTTAAAACATAAAAGCAAATTCAAGGCATTTAACCTGAAGCTTTCTCAGCCTGTTTTCAAAGTCCAAAATCTTTACTTATGGAGGAACAACTTTACAGAAATCTTTAATGTAAGGGTTTTTAGTTCTATGAGGTTTTGGTTTTCCTTCATTGAGTCAAGGCTTACTGGGTGGTGAAGGAGCAGCCAGCTTTGCAGATGGTTGGGTTTGTCCACGGGGCTAGCTTCAGTGAGTAAATACTTCTCAGATGACAGAGACAGGGACACATGGGTTTGAGGATACCAGGGAGGGGACCAGGAGGTGGTAGCAGTCCCCAAGCTGCTCAAATGCTGTCCCAGGATGGTGTCGCTCTGTGTCCTCCTGGTGAGCAGTGCCAGCAGATGAGTCCCTTGTGCTGCCTCGCACAGACATGCCGCAGTGTTCAGCTGCGGACGCCGTGGTGGCTGTCTCGGGTCTGGTGGTGAGCAAGATCAGCAGATTCCTCACATAATATTCTACTCAGTCGAGCTTGCTACTGTGTGTAGATCTACTAAACTCCCAGCATCATAAAGCTGTGATCCTAAAAGATTATTCCTTGGTGGGACGGTTTTGCCTCAATTTTGGGGGGAGTTTTCACCTTTGCTTTTAAATTGTATCCCAAGTGGTGATATCTGCACTGTGTCCATTGCAGATGACTGCAGGGAAACCCCTGCTTCAGGGGAGGGAAGGTCTGGAAGGGCCATTCATTTTGCTCAGGAGGGAATTGGCCGTGCCCTCCTGGTTTCTATGCTGAGGGTGCTCTGTGGGCTCCTCTGTACAGCGGTGCTGGAGCATCTCCCCACAGAATGTGGTGGTGTGGTGGGTCTGGTTTGTTTTGCAGCTGGTGCCTCAGGGCTTCCAGCAGTGTGGTGGGTGTGCAGCTCTTCTCCCCTGGAATGTATAGATAAGCAGACACATTCGGATACCCTTACCTTATAGACTTCTGTAGTAACATCTGGGAACTGTTTGACTCTTAACAAGTATTTCTAATGCCATGGCTTAGAAGGCTTCATACTTTTGGTACTGCATGCATGTTTTAAGATGTTTTGAAACAACATTCTTAATTTTTCAATGAATAAACAGTTTGCATTTTGGTTCAGCTCCTTAAAGAAAAAGGTGATGGTGCTGTAGATGTTGAGCCACTTCCCACTGGCACTAACCAGTTGCTTTCTGATCTCTGCTTACTGTCTTCATCTCTCTGTTGAGAAAGTAAAGAAAAAAAGCCTATAAAGCTTTTTATGTTAATACTGAAGAACTAAAATTATCAGTGGCGGCAGAATGCTTGTTCTGATCTTCAGCTCATTCTCACACTGTAACTGAACAGTTTCTGGAGAATGGGGATGTGGCACTTCTCTGGCAAGCCAGAGTCTGCTGCCTGCTCCCCTCGGAACAAGTGTTCTGCCGCTCAACTGCTGCTGGTTTCTTTTCTTTATTTAAAGGGGCAAGGAGGGGACATAAGTAGCAGAAAGTGAATGGCCAGCCCTTCTCTTAGGTCTTTGGGTTTTATTTGTGTGCCATAAACCCAGGTTTGTTTAGTGACTGGCAGGGTTTGGGGTGCTGTGAAGGCAGCGTCCTGCACCATGCCTGAGGAATCCCCAGAGCCATTCTCTGGCTCCTGGCAAAGGAGGCAAGCCAGCCCTTTGCCTGTTGGCTTTGGAGAGGTGGAGGCTTAAATGCCACACCAAGCTTCTGAGGCTTCAAGCGCTGGAAATAAAAAGGAGGAAATACCCGGGACCTAAAGTGCAGCAGGACCAGGGAGATCCTCCATCCCAGAAAAGAGAGATGCAGTTAAGGCACTGTCACTGCTCCTGCAGCTGCTGGTTCTGGGAGTTTGGATGTAAACATGTCCCTAGTTGTCTTGAGATTAAAACCCACTGTTCTGCCAGCCCTTTGTGATGGCTGCTGTTATGGGCAGAGTGCTGGCAAACCATTTACAGTTGAGAAAAATAGGCTGAAGCTTTTCCTTAAACTATTATATATATGTGCATGTCCATCTTAAATGCAATTTACTTAATTACCATATGTGGGTAATTCTTTATTGGCTAGATCCATCTTGAGATGGATCTTTTATCTCTTTATCAGCAGATCCAAGTGTCTACCTCTGTTCTTTGTGCACTTAGAGGATGAACCCATGAATAGTTGATTTGTCTAGAGCCCTGTTTAAAACTGCAGAGCTTCTGGAGTATCAATACACAAAATGCTATAATGGAGAATCAGTTACTTGTTACTTTGATATATATAGAAAAGATCAAAAAAGCTTAAATTGGGGTAAAATAATAAAAACTATATTGGTGGCTCATACTTTAAAGAATATTATTCGTGTTAGATGTAACAGGTGATCTTAATATATCTGCTTTAGCAAAATTTTCCCAAGGGGAAGTGAATTTTAGATGTAGTTTTATCTAAATTCAGAGGTTTAGTGATTTCTGTAAATTGTGTGTAACATTAATGTGCTTCCTGCAGCTGGAGGTAAGTCAGCTCCTTTTTTCATAAGAGCAAACTGCTGGATATCAAAATGTCTTTCTCAAGTATTGTCTTTCTGTTCCCCTCTGTCAAACAGATCAAAATGGACTTCTTTGAGCTGCTGGCTAATCACCACCTGGACAGTCAGTCTCGCTGGAGCAAAGTGAAGGACAAAGTAGAGACTGACCCCCGTTACAAAGCAGTGGATAGCTCCTCGCAGCGGGAGGACCTGTTCAAGCAGTACATCGAAAAAATAGCCAAGGTACGTGAGGGGCATCCAGGAGCAGAGCTTTGCCTGCTCTGCTGGTCCCCTTGCTGTTGACGTGTTAAGTAACTAGCTAGAAGATAGACCAATGTGTGCTTTAGTTCCATACCGAGAAGAATTCTATACCACAGTTACCTGTATTAGCCCAGAACTACAGCTTGAGACTCAAAGTGCCCTTCCTGAGGATGCTGCTGCTGAGGCTTATGGTAGGTGTATGCATGCGTGCATTCACACACATGGTGTGGAAGATTTTATCCAGCAGAGCAAGAAAGGCAGACTGCTGTAAAGCCATTGGTTGTAAAGATGGATGTAGAACTTTGGAAAATGCAGACACTGTAGAATCACAGAATGGTTAGAAGTGAAGGAGTCTTTAAAGATCATCTACTTCCAACAACCCTGACATGGACAGGGACACGCCACATTCATCACTTCCTACCAGATGGGCCGAGTTTCCTTTCCTGTGATTTTTGTATCAGCTGAACTTCCTTCAGGGATATACTTCAGGTTCATACTCAGTTCCTTCACTGGTGATTCTTCCTTAATCCAGTATTCCTGCCTTTCTCTTCCAGGCAGTTAATCGTTGAGAATGTAAAACTGGGCTGACAATTAATGACAGCAGTCTCCCCCTGCCCCCCCCCCCCCCATTATTCAGAGTTTGTCACTGCACACAAACAACACACTCCTGAGAATAGTCGTTGTGTGGTCAGTGTCATGATCAAACTTGTCTTTTCCCCATCTAAACCCCATAGTGCAGCAAAACTTTGTAACCCATGGATCTGAAATCCCTTTCAGGTATTTCATTCCAAGATGCCTTTAATTGATGGCTTTTTAATTTACTTCCCTGTCCACTGAAAATATGAAAGGTGCTACGTTGGTTTTATTGAGAGAAATCTGTTGTTCTATTTCAGAATTTAGATTCTGAGAAAGAGAAGGAGCTGGAAAGACAAGCTCGCATCGAGGCCAGTTTGCGAGAGCGAGAAAGGGAGGTGCAGAAAGCTCGCTCGGAGCAAACCAAGGAAATCGATCGTGAGCGGGAGCAGCACAAACGGGAAGAAGCTATTCAGAACTTCAAAGCGCTTCTCTCTGACATGGTGAGACACCGGCCAGCGCTGTCAGCCCCTTGCTGCCTCCTTTTTCTAGGTGTTGTAGTGCGTAAAGCTTTGGGGTGATTGCAGTTCAGTTTCTAAAGAAATAGAATCCTGTTGGCTCCTCTCCACTGCCCTCCACTCGCTGCTGGGAGTTTTGCCCTGGTTGGAAGAGAATACTCTGTGCTTAGGGTTCCTGTATCCTGCCTGGGAGCGAGTGGATGGTGCTGTTCCTGCTGGGTTTCCCTGGAGCCTCGGGGTGATGGCAGATTTTCAGTCATGCTGCTGTAAGCTTTGAGAAGTTTTTTGGAAACTTAGATAATTGTTAAGCACTAGGAATAGTCCCCTGGTTTTTGCATTATCTCTCTTCATGCTCCAAATGTAGTGCCTTTGTGTTAGGATTTCTCTTCTGTATGAAGAAGGAAGTAGTAGGTAAAAAATATCAGTGTACTGTAGAAAAATGGTTTGAAGGAAGGCATCATCTTTTGGCTCAGGTGCGTTCTTCAGATGTGTCCTGGTCTGACACCCGACGGACTCTACGCAAAGACCATCGGTGGGAATCTGGGTCCTTGCTAGAAAGAGAAGAGAAAGAGAAACTCTTTAATGAACACATTGAAGCACTTACCAAAAAGAAGAGGGAACACTTTAGGCAACTTCTGGATGAAACCTCAGCGGTGAGAGCTGTTTATAGTCAAACTTCCAGTCTCTGCCAGCCCATTGGGATTCATCCTTTTCTGGTTTTCTGTCACATAGTCTGACGTGTTTGGTTTTATTTCTAGGGCCCCTTTGCTTCCCCGCTATCTTTTCTTCGTAACAAAATCTGCATTATGTTTCCTTTGCTGTTTATCTTGAGTGTTACTTCAGTTTAACGTGCAATTCAATTACATTCAAACTTCTAATCAGTGATCTTTTTATCTCCTGCAGGATGTTACATTTCTTCAACACTGAGTTGATACTCTTTGCTCTGTGGCATCTCGCTCTTTCAGATGCCCACAGTGTGTTTGTCTTAAGATTATATACTGATACTTATTACTAAGTTTGTCTGTGTTGATGTTCTCCTTCCTTAGTTTGTGCTCAGAAACCTGCGCTTCTGTTCTGTGTGATGCTGTGGAAATCTCTTACCTATTCTCTGTATTGTGGGGGTCTAGCGAGTCTTCTTTTTTTCAGTCAGGTGCCAGCTTCAGTCAGTTCTCTTTTAACCCATATGTTTTTACCTTATTCTCTAACACATCAGTGAGAGGTTGTTAGAAATCAGGCAGATTTTTAGGTAGAATAGGATGACAGATACATAACTCAAGCAAGTTTTCTGAAGGTGATTTTTAACAACACATTCCTATACATAAATATGTCCTAGAAAAATAAAGGGATATAAATTATATTTGTGAGGACTTTCATCTGAAAATGCCATCTCAAAAAACCTAAGTATAAAACCCCAACTAATTAAAAATAAGAACGTAGAAGTCTAAATAATCAAAAACCCAACGTGTAAAAGTGCAGCAACAGCTTTGTCAGGGGGCTGGGAGATATTTAAAAGCTTCAGGTGTAATAGTATTTCCATTTGGTATTCTTAGAATCTGATTTTCTTTTTGTTTAATCATTTTTGCTTCTTTTGAAAGATAACTTTAACGTCAACGTGGAAGGAAGTGAAAAAAATCATTAAAGAAGATCCAAGGTGCATTAAATTTTCTTCAAGTGACAGGGTGAGTGGTTTGCCTCGCTGTTGCTTTCAGTGTCAGGCAGGATACAGGGAATGGGTGTCGGTGACTGCTGAGCTGGTTCCTGCTTGGTGTGAGCAGGAGTAGTATTGTTTAAGTAACGTCTTTTAAAAATGAAAATGGTAAAGATGAGGACAAATGTAGTTAAATGTGATTCACGCTTATGTTCAGTGTGCTAAGGGAACACTTTATCTGCATTCAGTGTCTTAAGCTTATCTGTTTTCTTTCAGAAAAAGCAAAGGGAGTTTGAGGAATACATTAGAGACAAATACATTACTGCCAAAGCCGACTTCCGAACGCTACTGAAAGAGACCAAATTCATAACCTACAGGTGTGTGGCCTAACATCAGCAAAGGGCTGGTCTTTTCCCTGCTTTTCCTTATAACTGGCAATGAACTGATGTCTCATTCTTCTCTTAGTGTAATTTATGTCTAAGTTGGCACTTTCACAACTGTCATAACCTGTCAAAACCAAAAAGGGTGTCCCTTCCAGGTGAGTATAGCTTCAAAGAGGTTGATTTCTTCACTCCGGGCATGGCAAGGCTGATACGGAATCTTGGGTATGGACCAAAAGAAGTTTCTGATCAGAATCATGAGAAACACTTTAAAAGGAGAAATGAGATTAAGTTCTTTGGATCCTGAGGAACCACGTGGCTCCTTGGTGGTCAGCACTTTGAAGCCTTGGAGTCTTGGCTTCAGGTGGGGCTCAGTGACAGTGCTCTGAGCTGCTGCTGTGGACATAGCGCGCCAGTTGAGGGGGCCTATGGTTGAGACTTCTGCATCCAAATTCTAATTGTTGGCCTCATTTAGATGCTGAATTTAAACCTGAAGGGCAGGTTTGGGTGGGGCTTGAGCAGCCTGCTCTAGTGGAAGGTGTCCCTGCCTGTGGCAGGGGGTTGGAACTGGATGAGCTCTAACGTCACTTCAAACCCAAACCATTCTATGATTCTGTGTTTGGTTTTTTTTGTCCCCTCTAGGTTTTAGCATTTGCATAGTTCAAGCAGTGCTGTACAAGGCCATTGCAGCCAGACACGAGCCTTCCAAGGTGCTCAGTTAACATAGCACAGATGTAGGTGACTTTTCTTTTCCTATGCCCAGAGTACTGTTGATGTGCCTAGTCCTGACCTAAAGGAGCATCTTTTTAGCTGGGAAGATGCCCAGGTCCCTGCAGCCTTTCCCAGCTTTGCCTTTCCTCTTTGCTTTCCCTTGGTGAGGGCAGCTCGATGCAGCTGCTGCCGGGAGCAGGGCAGGCTCCCAGGCTTTGTGGCTCCCGGCTGCGCTGGGGTAATAACTCTTACACTTGCTTTCAGATCCAAAAAGTTGATCCAGGAGTCAGATCAGCATCTGAAAGATGTTGAGAAGATTCTGCAGAACGACAAGCGATACCTGGTGCTTGACTGCGTGCCGGAGGAGAGACGCAAGCTCATCGTGTCCTACGTCGATGACCTGGACCGTCGAGGCCCCCCTCCACCACCCACAGCCTCGGAGCCAACGAGGCGAACAACAAAATAGCTATGAAATACTCTCAAGCCAAGGGTATCTGTTAAATCAAAAAGCTTGCATGAGCCGTCTGTCAGGTTTATACATATACATTACCATGAAAATATTGCAAAACCATCTGACGAGCAGAGGAAGAAGCAGCATTTGTGAACATGAAATGGTCTCGGGGTGGGGAACCAATGACTAGACCCCATCTTAAAGGTATTTGTGAGTTTCTCTGGGGCATGACTGACAAAAGTCTGAACGCGTGGCTGCGTTTGGTAACCAGCTCTCAGAGCAGTGCCATGTCTGAAGCTGGAGGCGTTCTCACCAGTGTCATACATGTGGGTCTTAAGGATGATCACACTTGTGTTTTGAGCTTCACCTATGTGCCACCAGCTTCCTCATGGTTACCTGTAGTCTCTGCTGAGGAGGTGCAATGCTGTCCGATAGCTTAAATTACCCACCACTGAGGAGCACCTTCAGGAAACCCAGGTTCCAATTCTCTGCTTTGACCCCTGTAAATGGAACTAAATCCATTCAAACCAGAGTTAGATCTGAGAGAGGAGAATTAGGACTGAGACCCTAAGTCAAATCTGTTCACAGGTCTGCTTTTTATCTTACGCTGTCCATGAATTAGAAGCAAAATCAGGTTGCTCTGCCCAAGTGAAGGTTTGTCTGATAATTTTTACTGCAAGTTGCAAACACTTGGTCCATAGCAGTGGTTACCGGAGCAGAACAGGACGGTTGTACAAACACATTTTTATTTACAATAAAGTGATCTTTACATATTTCTGGATTAGACTGTGGATTCCCCTCTGGGCAATTCTTGTAAACTATACTCCTGTTTTGAATGTTAAACTTGTGTTTCTAAAGCTTAATTTTGAAATGTTGGGATTGTTCAGTTTATGTATTTGAACTACAATAAACCAACCCTTTTTATATATGGATTGTACAGGCCTAATACCAATTTTTGTTGGATTTTGTTGGACTTGTGAATTTATGAGTAAAGCAAACAACTGAAGTTGTTATCGCCTGTATTCTTGGCTGTGTTTGGCAGAATGGAGCCTGTGTTGCTGCAGAATGTTGGATGGAGCTCCAGCAGCAGTGGGCAGGTCAGCATGCGGGCAGTGGTGCCAGCAGAACCGTGTTCCAGTTTGGATCTTGAGTCTTGCTGAAATAGGAGGTGGTAGGGCTGGGGTGACAAAGTGTTTCCATTGATTTCTCAGTACTTGACGTGGATCCCTGCCTGAGCTGGGGGCTGGGGAGGGGTTGATTCTTCCATGAGAAACTGGTCTGGTTTTTCTGCAGTTCCTGTTTTGGTGGCCAGCCATGGGGTCCTGCAGCCTGAGCAGAAGGGTGGTTGGGAGGGGCTGGTACTGCTGGCACCTGAACTGGGGGGTTTGCAGTAAGAACATACGCCATTCAGGGCATGCATCCCTCCTCCCACCCCCTCTGCCAGGGAATGGGTTTTGTTTCCCTCAGCAGGAAGCCATGCATTTTTTATGGCTCTTAAAATATGGTTAACTTGTTCATTAAACAAATAAGATTGCTATTAATTTTAATTTACCTTGTTTATGGCAACCAGATGTTTGTTAACATTTTTTTATCTGCTGCTTCTGTGCCTAAAACAATTACACCTGATGTACCAGGCCCCTGGGGTGCTGCTGCTGCAGTCACAGCAGTGCTGCTGGGGGGGCTTGCTGGTCCCCTGCCCTGCAGCACCTCAGGTGCAGCACCCTGTGTTCCCCAGGGCAGGGGCACTCCATGGGATCCTCCTCCCAGAGGAGGTTTGGTGTAGGGGATGCTGACACATTTCCCATCTCAGCCCAGTGGGGTTTTGGCGCAGTCCAACTCGCTCTCAGGCGCTGTCGTGGACCACAAGGGTCCAGCAAGCTCCATTTTCTACAGGACAAGAGCAATAACCCTTGTGAGTGCCTGGAGCCCTGTTACTGGAAGCACTTAGTGCTGGTGCTGGACTACAGGGCTAAGCTCTGGGATGTGATAATGCTGCCCCCTGCGCTGGGGATTGCAGTTGGGCACCTTTCTGCACATGAACATCATGGGCCAGCTCAAGTGCCACAGTGTGGGACTGTTCCACCGGCCACGCAGGGCTCACTGCTCACTGATCAGCCTGGTTATGGCATCTCTGAGCCCCTCCGGTGCCCATCACTTCTGCTTTCCTGCCGCAGGCTGTGCTGCCCCGGAGGGAATATTGGAAAGCAGCAGCAGCCCCCATCAGCTCAGACCTGGCAGAGCCCTCTGCCCAGGGACCTTCAGACACTCTCTGGGTGCCCAGAGCTACCGTCACCCGCACGCGACAGGCACAAGGAACCAGACAAAAGGCACGTTTGGGACAACTTTACTTGTGGCACCAGAGTGCAGGCTTTCTTACAGGAACCAATAAAAAACAGTTCATTTGCTCTTGCAGTTTCATTTTTTCCATTTCATTTTTAAAAAACCCAGTTACTCCTGAAAGCCTTCACTTGGAATGAGCAACCGAGCTCCTGCGCTTCCCATTTCCCTTGTGAGCACTCCAGGCCAGCGGCTTTCCCCAGTGCAGGGTGTCCCAGTGGGTCAGCGCCCTGAGGCTCCATCCCAGGGGATGGGGGTCCCCACTGTCCACAGCTCCCACGTGGTCCGCATGCTCCTGGAGGAAGCAGCAGCTGATGTCCCTGGTTGGGGTGAATCCTCGCTCTGTCCCAGCCCCGGACCCTGCAGGGCCACGGGCGCTGGAGGAGCTGCCACTGCGGGGTCACCCCTTCAGGGCCGCTGCTAAAGTGACAGTGTTACACTTGATCATTGACTTTGTTCATTTGCTCTTCGCTGCAGAAGCAGTTCTCAGACTGACTGAGGAGTCTGTAGCTCTTTGAATTGAGCAGGTTTTTGCTCAAGTAAAAGAGGGACCCGACCAACCTGTGCAGTGAATGGGGCAGCCTTGCCATGCGAAGTGAAGGAGATACTAGTTTTATTGTTATAACTATTATTGTTATTATAACTTAGGCCCAGTCAGGTGCTAACAACAATATATGGTTGGATCCCTTTTTAAAAGGTCGTCAATGAGCAACTTTATCCTTTAAAAAAATTGAATAAATAAATAAATAAATTTAAAAAGAAAGGGAAAAAGTGAGAAAGAGTCAGAACATGCAGGAGCTTACAAAGAACAGGTGGGGGTGACCAAAGCAAGAGACAAGAAACGCAGAAGAAAAGCCCAGGCTCGGTTTGGTTTGCAGTAATGCAGTTTGGAAGCATCATTTATAAAGGTATTCATATACCAAAAAAGGCACCACAGTATCTACAGAGCCAAATCCTCCGGAGCACTGCCATGGGGTGGGGGGAGGCTGCAGCACATCCCACCCCTGCGCCTGCCCCTTGCTAACCTGAACTCCCCGCTGTACGTTTGGTGTTGCTGTCTCTGCTGGGACAAACACAAAATGACGCAGACAGAAAGAAAAGGTGAGAACGGGCAGAGGGGCTCCGGGCTGGGCTGCAGCGTGGCCCTGGGGGGTTCCGGGAGCAGATTAATGCAGTCAGAGCGGGAGGGCTGTCACTGCCCAAGGGGACGCCGCGTGTCCCCCTCCCCTCCTCATCCCAGGCCACTGCACTCGTCCATCGCAGAGACTGCTGCCACCTCTATGGGACACCAGCCAGCACCCCCCCGGCCACCCGCACTACATCTTGGCTCTCGGTGTGTGAATGGAGAAGCCGGGTGTGTGCTGGGGAGCCCCCGGGGTGCAGGAGCACTTGCCTCTGCATGGCCAGGACCTGCAGAGCAGCAACTGAGCAGAGAACAGGAAGGAAAAGGGGAAAAAACAGGAAAGAAAGAAAAGAACCTTTTGAAATCTTGTTTACTTGTGTTCATACATGAGACTCCTAAAGAACAACTTGTCCTCCTAGTTAACCTTGTCCTGGAATATGTACAGGTTATTGGTGGCTGCCACGGCAATGATGTTCTCGGCGGGGTGCCAGGCTGTGTGCAGGATCTTTTTGCTGAAGTCCAGGCTGTCCACGCTGATCTCGTCCTTCCTCCGCTTGCCGCCAACGCAGACCTTGCGGGGCTTGAGGATGGCGCGGGGTTTGCTGTTCTCCCGCGAGGCCTCCAGCGTCACGTCCCGCTTGGTGTTGCGGTCGAACATGCGGAAGAAGTTGTTGTAGGAGCCGGTCATGATGACACTGTGAGTATGGAGGGAGGATGGGTCATGGTGTGCGCTCTGCCCAGCCAACACCCGGCTGCACCAGAAGGTTCAGCTCCGCCAGTGGAGCCACATCCCCATGTCCTCCTTAGCTCCTTAACCCAGGGAATGTGCACAGGGGAGGCGCCTCCTCCCAGGACAGCAGTGTGTACAGAAATCTGTCCTTATGGCAAGGATTCAGCTGACCTGAACCAAATCATTTTCACACCTTTTTAGAGGGAAGCTGCCTCATGATTAGAGGCAGCCTAAGTATCCAGAGGCATAATGAGATCTGGAAATCAGGCTCCAAGCCCGGGTGTGCCTCCCTTAACTCACCCCAATGGTTAACAATACATATCAGTCCTGCCAGGCCAAGCGGTTTTGCACACTGCCTGCAGTGGTTTGCTGTGATTTAGGTGTGGACAGCCATCACCTCCTCAGTTTGGCAATCTGGAGCCGAGCGCATCACCACCGTCCAGTGGGTGTGGGTGAACTGGAGACAGGAACAGAACCCACCCAGGAGAGGGCCAGGACACGGTCAGATGCCCCCAGAGCACTTGGGTGGGGGGATCCTGTTGTACCCACAGGAAAACTCCCTGGAGCCAGCCAGAATCCAGGGAAGGGGGCGGGGGAGCCTGCAGGCAGCCCTGGCTGTGCTCCCCCCAGGGCTGGGGCGGACGGAGCCGCTCGCACTGACCTGTCAGAGCCATTCCAGACGCACTCAAACTTGTCGAAGATGCAGTCGTTCTCGTAGAGCGAGCACAGCTTGCTCCGCAGGTAGTCGTGAACCTGTGAGGGGGACACAGTGTGAGGCCCCTGCATGCCCCTGAGCATGGTCGCCCTCCCGCTGCAGCACCAGCCCCGCTTCAGACATGGCTTTAATGGTATCAGGGATGTCACCGTGCAGAGGGAGGCAGGGACCAATGCTGTGCCCCAGCGTCTGCGAGCATCTGAGCTCCCCGTCCTCACTCCCACCCCAGGACGTGGATTTCACTTCACGCAGCCACACAAGCCCCCATTGAACAGTTCTTCCTTTGCTTTCTGTGATGCCCCCACCCATGAGGTCTGCACCAGCCCTGGCGCAAGGCGCAGGCAGGAGCACAGCGCGGCCCCGGCTCTCCACACTCACCTGGTAGGTCTCAATGGGCCGGTTCTCCATGTTGAGGTCCCACACCTTGACGGTGAGATAGTCCCGGGTCATGATGTACCTCCCGCTATGGCTGAACTTGACATCGGAAATTGAGGAGATGATCTCGGAAAAGAAGGACCGGTTACTTGGGTCCTCGGGCTCTTCGAAAACTGCCAAAGAGGAAAGGACAGCGCCAGCATCAGCCAGGCCAGGAGCTCTTGTCCCCAGCCCGAGCAGAGGCACCCACAGCAGGGGGGCAAACGCTCCCACCTCTGGGTCTGATCTAGACTAATATGGACAAACACCTGTATCTTAAGGACTTGGCACAATTGATGCTCCTTTGTTTTTAATGCGTACAATAAGGGAAAAGGATCATCAGAGACCAATCTATCAACAGCACCACAGAAGCCCAGAAGATTAAGAGCCTTGCACATAACTGCTGCTCTCTAGAAATCAATGTGCAGCGTAACTGAAAGTCAATGTAAATATTTTATAGCCCCTGCAACCCACAGATTTAATTTGATCAGTCTTTGAGTAAATCAGTTTGAACAGTTTGAGGGAGACCGATGAAGTTCTAAATGGAATGTATTTATAAATTTGATTTCAGAGTAACATCATCTGGGC
This sequence comes from Psilopsiagon aymara, assembly GCA_024733675.1. Classification (NCBI taxonomy): domain Eukaryota; kingdom Metazoa; phylum Chordata; class Aves; order Psittaciformes; family Psittacidae; genus Psilopsiagon; species Psilopsiagon aymara. The sequence goes on along the minus strand of JANRGW010016549.1, from coordinate 14,120 downwards.
AAGGACAGTTTTAGAAAGCCATCTCAGAGATGCATCACGAGATGCTGTGATGCAGGGGCGTCTGTCCAGCTCTCCTTCCACTTCCACAGCTCCCCAGAGCAGCACTGCAGGATGCTCGCACTGCTTCACTTCTTTACTGGACACAAATCCCACTGCCAGACCCTTGTGTCCAACCCTCATCCCCTGTGGCTGCTGGCTCTGACCCACCATGGCCAGAGCAGGGCTGGTGGCTCTGCAGACAGCATGTCCTGCACAGTGCACCCAGCACCAGCGTTTGCTGGGGTTGAGCATCCTCTTGCTGAGCCCTGTGGTACCCAACACCTGAACCTCTGCTTACAGCAGAAAACAGCCTGAAGTGCCAGTATCAATGATCTCTACAAATCAGAAATGGCATCGTCCACAGCAGGACCTATCTCCGGAGCCTTTAATCCCCAGCAGGAAATCTGATGACACATCAGGTCTTCTAAATAAGAAAAGCGACAGCAGCAAGAGCAAATAAAGATCTGAGGCAGTCTGTGGAGAGCGTGTGAGCGTCAGGACATGTCTTCGCTGCAACCATCACAAGTTTGCTCACACCAGGTCTGCTGGATTCCTGAGGCTTGTTCTAATGGCTGCATCATTTCCATCACGGATGCAAGTTGTGCTCATATCAAGGCAAGAGGTGACCAGGTTATAGCGCAGGGGCAAGAAGCTGTTAGAAAAGTAGAATTTTCCCTGCACCCATGTCCTTGAATGCTGTTCTGGGGCTCTGATACTGGGAAGCAAAACCCCCAGATACAAGGGGGGGGCACTTCTCTTAGAGGTACATCTGCAATATGAGAGAGTAAAACCTGTGAGCTGCTGGCTACCACATCAAAGCAGTTTTGGGCGCTTTGGGCCAAAGCTGAAACTCTTCAGCAGAGGATAAATGTTTGGTAGAGTTGCTGTAACCCAGTCAGCAGTGAGAAGACAGAAGGGAAAGGTCCCTCTTTGGGAAACTTGAACCTTTGGTTTCAGGAGTTTGGTAAAACCACTCCTTAAAGCTCCATCAGGAAAAAGGGGAAAGCCTTTTGCTATGGAGAAATAACTGCAGTAACTGTTATTCTGCCCCCATTACCAGCTGCTCCAGGAATCCTGACCTGCCCTTTGGCTTCCCTTGGCACTTCGGCCAAGGCATGTGTTTCTTTGGGCACAGAGAAGCTGATGCTCTCCCCGAGGCCAGCTCTGAGGCTGGAGGTAACTCACAACATCACAGTTTGCCTGCACTGAAATGGGCAAACAAAACTTAATACAAGAAGCACGTAAGTACAAGCTGTGCCCAAGCAATGAGCTGCATCCATGGGAATTAATGTGGCTGGGGCGTGCAGAGACAGCTTCTGCATTCTCATTAAATACTGACAGCTATTAAATGTCTCCATTGGAGGATTCGCCTCCAAAAGCCAACGCTGCTTTTCATGCTGAACTTTGATGAACTGTCTCAATTTCCACTCACACATCTGCAATACTGCAATTGTCTGGGGCTGGTGCTCCTGAGGGAGGGGGGGAAATCAATAAGGAGATGTCACAGGAGAGGTCAAAGGGAGCAGGATGCGCCGCTGGGCGCCGTGTGCGGGACGCAGCACCACCAGACAAAGGGAAGAGCAGGGGAGGCTCTGCCACTGGAGCCTCAGGGAAGCGGATTCTGTTTGCTCTGTGATTGTGTTCTGGTCCTCAGATGGGAGCTGCCACTGCCAGGCTGTGAGACACAGCTGGGAAATGCAGGAACAGAAATGGTTCTTTGCTCAGGGTTTGGGAAAGCTGCCATTGGTATTTCCAACGTGCAACCAGCCAAACCTCTCCCACCAACGATGCTTCCCCTCCATCATCCACTGCACCTCAGGTTAAAACAGGTCTCAGACCACAAGCACAGCTCAGAAGCCCAGAAGCAATAGCTGCTGTGTAATCCCCTATCAGCTGCAGGAAACTCACATCTGAAGCACACCCCAGGGCTCTCCAGGGGTAGGTTATGACCATGGGGCTCCAGGAAGTTGCACCCATTTGTGTACCTTGTTCTCCTAAAGTGATCACACTTTGAGTACTGAAATCTCCTTAATTTCCCACAGGATATTGGCCACTTTCTGAGGAAAACCCAAACTAGAACAGGAGGCACAGGAGTTCAGTGTGCAGTCACACAGGAGACACAGGGCTTCGTCTGTGCAGTCACACAGCACAGCAGCACTTATTCCTGCCATGTTTCACAGCTTTTAAGGCAGACATCCAGTTCTTCCCTATTGACAGCACTGCTCTCAGCACAGGAACTGCCATTGCTCAAAGAACGGCTATGGGTGCTCACCAGCTCACCCATGGCTGCTGCGGGTGTTTGCGCCGGTATTTCACCGGGCACGTTCTGACAGGAGGAGTATTTCCAGCACCAACCTCTGGACACGCAGAGGCTGAGCAGGAACCAAGCTCTGTGGCAGCAGCTCACTCATCACATCAGCCTGGGAGGAACAAGGACCAACTCCCCACCTGCCCAGCTCACTCCAAATGTTGAGGGGGCTTTTCTGCACATCCCGACCCCTGCAGCATCAAGCACAGTGGAGAAGAGGACACAGAGAGGATGGGGTGAGGCTGTGGGGTCTGTGTTCCTCTTTTCTGGGCTCTACAAACGCGAAGGGGACCCCGTCCCACCGCACCGCGCCGGGGCTGGACTCACACTTGGCATGGCGGTCGCAGAGTGCGGAGGTGCGCATATCACACAGCCGGATGGTGCCTTTGCTGCTGCTGTAGACAAAGGTATTGCAGTGGTGTGGGTGGAACTCAGCAGCTGTGATCACCTCCGTCAGCTCCTCCATGTTGGCTGGCTTGATGTCCACGATGTCTGGCAGGGCAAGTCAAGGAGCCCCCTGCAGCGCAGACCCCATGGGTCCCTGGGCGCCCACCTTCCCTCCTCAGCCAGCCTGCTGCTCCTGGGAGAGCAGCACAACCTCGAGCACCAGCAGTGCAGGGCAAAGCCCACCTCCATCGCTTTTGCTGTTCAAGCAGGGACCATGAACCCTCTGTACATCCACGACCTGACTCTGCCCATCCACCCTGAGCTGGAGCAAACATCTCCTACTGCAGGAACAAGAAAACAAAGCCCGGAGCACAACGACCAACAGAAACTGCCACAGCCCAGGGGTGCTGCCAGGGACACGTTGCTTCCAAAATGTTTCTCATGCTTGGGCTCAGTGAAGCATTGCGTGGTAAACTGAGCTGGCCCTGCGGATGGTGCCACAAGGTCCTGCACAACCCTGAAGAGCATTCGAGTGCAGCAGGGGATGGATGACAAGGATCTATCCCGGCCTGACACCAATAGCAGTCACCAGTGGAAGCAGCTTCAGATTGCACAGTGCCATCCAAACACCCATCATGGCTGATCTACCTGCTGTGCAAAGGGGGAGAAAGAAAGAGCAGCTTTCCTGACTGCCTGGGAAGCACATTCAGAACCTGCTGTTCCTGGAGGGTGGGAATTAACAGGCAAATAAAGAACGGATTTCTGCCCCGGGGTGGGGGTGGGGGGTCAGCAGCCCCAGGTCCCAGCCTCTGAGCAGTCTCAGCCCGGCTGTGCTTTGGATCCTCAGCAGAACCTGGGTCCAACCTCAAGCCAGGCCTGAGCCAGCACATGGCCCTGCAGGACAGCGACCACCCCCTCTGACCGCTCCTTGGCCGAACCCCCGGAGGTTTCACCCAAATTCAGTGCTCCTCACACTCTTCCCCAAAGCACAGCACACGCTGCAGCCCCGCTCAGCCATACCCACCAGCCACACGCTTCTGACTGCTGAAGTCCTCTCAGCTGCCTAAATGTGCCACATGCCCCATGGGGACTTCTCAGTAGGAAATACTATAAATATCACCCATAATTAGTGCCCCATTGTTGTTATTTCTGATGTGGCTGTTGCAAGGGTGACGGGCAGGGCCTCATTTGTACAGCAGTGACTGGCAGCCCATCACCTCGCTGCAGGGGATAGCAGAGACTGCACAATTAACATTGCCTCCCTCCATCTGCCCCAAGGCACGTCTGCTCCATCACCGGCAGACGATGCTCCTGCACACCCTGCAATAGAATTCAGAACTGCGTCACCAGGGCAGCGTCCCGAGGATGCTTGATGAGCCCTGCACTTGCAGGCAGTGGCTTAGCCTGGTGTGACCCACGTCCTGCCAGCAGCACAGCTCAGCCCGAAGAGATGAGAGGGAAGGGCCCTGGAGGTGACATCCAGGGACGAGGCTTTCAGATGCTCTGCAGTCACATGCATGATGGACAGCACTGGTTTGTACTCCTGACCCCTGTGGGCTGGCCAGAGGGTGATGCAGTACAAGGAACCGTGACCGGGGTGCAAGGACGGGGACCCCATCAGTCTCCCACAGACGTGCACGTGCCCGGGCTCCCAGGAGCAACACCCCAGTCACCAGCCAAGGCACCTCCCACACTCCCACTCTTGGCCAGGCTGTGGGATCACGCACCAAAGGATACTAAAACTCTGATTTGTGATTTCAAAGTTCCACAGGTTTATCCTCAGGTCATCTGCTGACATGTAGGTCTCGTAGTCGCTGTTGACGGAGATGGAGTTGATGTGGTAGGTGTGCGCGTTGGCGAACACCCGTCGGGGGGTGGCCTCTACCATCAGGTCCATGGGCCGGAGCACCGGTACCTGTGACAGGAGGCAGTGTCAGCACCCAGGGATGGGTCCTGCTGCCACCAGACCTGCACCAGCACCCGGCACGGGCAGGCACCGGCTCCACCACAGTGGGAGCCCGCAAGCACGGGCTGCCCGCTCTCCATCCCCCTGCCTCGGCACATGCCTCACCAAGGAAACCCAGCTCCTGTGTGCGGGCATGTGCAGGACAAGCAGACACAAAACCTTTCACCTTAGAGAGAGGCACCAGTACAGTCTGATCACAGCAAGAGTCCCGTAAACCAGGCTCAGGTCTGTGCCGCGGCAACTGCTCCTTTGGGAGAAACAAACCAAAACCCACTTCTGCCTGGTTTTGTCACTATTAACCGGTGAAATTCCTACCAGAGGCATTTCTAACAGACTCGTGCATCTTGAGAGAGCCAGGTCAGCACAGTTTGCTGTTAACTTTCTTTGTGTTTGTTTCGCAGCAAAGTGACGGAGGTGAGAGATGAGAAGAGACATCGAAAGGGAACACACAGGGCAGGGACAGATGGAAGGACTAGAAAGAGAGCTATACATGTTTGCCCTCAGATTAATAAGCATAATTCTTGTAAAGAGAGGACTGAGAGATGCAGTAAGAACAGGGAACACGAGGAGAGGTGCAAGTAATAGCTTCAGACATGATGCTCTGGAGGCAGCTCAGTGCTCTCAGAGGTGTCAGTCTGTGCTCCCATTTGGCAGGAAGCTCTTCCCTCAAGCTACTTCATTACTGTGTATATTATCTGTGTGCTGCCCAAAGAGATTTCCCATGATTGCTGAGGTGGGGATGGGACTGTGACAGCCAGTGCCAGTGACACCAGAGCGCAGGGACTGCCAGGCGAAGCTGGAGCTTAATGTGACAAGCCTGCCCACTAATTCGGCCTGACACAGGCAATGATGCATCGTTTGCGCTGATGGACTCTGTTCAGCTGCTGGGGACTGAGGCTCAGGGATTACGCGAGCGGCGCTGACGGTCAGCCCAGCACAGCCACAGCACCGTGCAAAGGGAAAGAGCTCATGGTTACACCGAGCCGTGCCCGCACAACACCAAGCACAGTGAAGGCCCAGCACCTCACTGCACTGCACTGCACCTCACCTCACTGCATCACACTGCACCTCGCTGCACTGCACATCACTGCACTGCACATCACTGCACTGCATGGTGCCATGCCAAGGGCAGCCGGGGCTGAGGCACAGCAGCGTGGGCACCGGCACCTTCCAGCAGGATTCCCTGCCCCAACTGCACAGCTCCCACTGGCATTGCCATGGCAATCCTCAACAGCACAGAGCTCTGCAGTGCATCCCTCCTTCAATTGCAGAGCCAACCTGCAGGGCAGGCTCCGGTATTACATACACCCATTATTAAAGGGTAATTCAGTGTAACAAACCACATCAAGTACATAGAAAGGCTGTCAAATAAAATAAACCACTAATAAATGAAATTACTTCTTGTTTTCAGGGAGGGGAGGACTGCCAGTCATTTCTCATTTAAAACAAAATATGTCTTCATTTTTCTTTCTGTCTTTTAGTAGGCACCCCCTGCAAAAGAGCTGGTCCCACTCATCCAAAGCACACATGACACTAAATTCCTCTCTCCTTGTCTGGCCAAGGCTTTCCCTTTCCTCAGTTAATGAGGCACTAATCCTCCCTTGAGCTGTAAAATTCATCTCCTGGGTGCTTAGCTCCAGCAGCCAAGCTCCTCTGGACGTGCTCCCCGGTGTCCATTTCCCACCTACAAAAGGCACAATCTGCAACCAGCGTTGCCTGCACACGAATATTTTTCAGACAAAATGCACAGTAAATGCTACTTCCATGGCAGATGGACAATTTCTGCTCTTCAGGATTTTGTCTCATGGGACCTTCCCTGTGACATGGGGAAGGGACCCTTCCATGGAGGATAAACCTGCTACCTCATAGTAATAGTTCGTGTAGCTGACAGAGCTTCTGGTTTCATCTCTTCCCCAGATGAGTCCCTCCCTAAGCTTCACACTGAAACTGCTCCTCCTGTCAACCATCACTGAGCCCTTTCATACAGTGAAACAAGATTAAGCCTGAGGTTCGTCCATGGGGCAACTGCTCGAGCCACCCCCACAAACACCCAAACACCAGGGCCCACTCACAAGGGGTTTCAGCGCAGGGATGAGCAAGTGTCCTTCCACACAGAGCCTCAAGCACCCCAGAGTTCTTGGTCCCTGTGCTTCCACAGTGTGATAGGATTTTGTTGTCTGTAACTGAGAACTTGTCCTGGTTCAGCTTCTGCGCTCCAGGATTGCTGCCGCCATCTGCACCTGAATTCTGCCCAAATTTGCAGAAGCCTCAACAAACAGAGCATTTTTCTTATCTGAAGTTCAAAATCCTGACCCCTTTATGCCAATCTCATCAGCACCGCACGCCCCTCAAACTTGTGATTGCTTGAAGAGATATTAACTTATTTCTCCCCCTGAAAAACAGCCGGTGTCAGTAAAATCCCAAGAGGCAGACGATTTTTCCTAGCAAAATCCTGAAGAAGTAGAGCCATGTTCCCAAACACACTTTCAGAGCACTCCAGACCCCTTGGATAATTCTGCTGGCACATTGTTTTTACAGCCTGTCTAGACACAGATACAGCAGTGCAATTGCTGTGGAAAAAGAGATGCAGAAAATATTGGCAAGGTCAATCCTGGTCACGGGCGTTTCAAGGCGAGTTCACAGATATTCCAGGGATGAACAATGAGTTTGCACCAGAAAAGGAAGAATTCACCTCTTGACCCGGGAGAAATAGACAAATGGGAAAAGCACTTCAAAGCTGCACACCACAGGTCCCAGCCTGCGCTGAGCCCAGCACTGCCCTGCCTGGGCACAGGGCGGGCGAACGTTGCACCCTGCGCTGCTCCAGAGCAATGTGAGCAGCTCAAGGAACTGGGAAAACCCTTCATTTTTAATTTCCATGGCAATGATTTGATGATGATCATTTGAAATTGATTAGTTCTGCCATGTGTGTTTTATAGCCCAAAAAAGCCAAATGTTTCACATCACCTTGCCATTTAAATGATAATGCTTTGGAGATTGTGTACAGGGGAAAGACAGACAGATCCCTGTGCTGGGACAGAAATGCTGCAGCACAACTGTTCTTCTCCAAAGCATCCTCCTTCCTTTTCCCTCTCTCATCACACAGCCTCGCTCAGGGCTGCCTACTGCGCGCATTGGATACTGTGGACACACAGCACAACCTCCCCAGAAAACTCCTCCAGGAAATCCCAGTGCTTTGGCAAAATGGGAGACACAGACCCGCACTTCCGATGGATTTTGGCAGGACTGAGGGAAGCGGTAGCTCTCAGTCAGAGCACTCTGTGGCAGACACAAGCACCAAGAGCCGGGCGCACTGACACTCACTGCACCCACGTTGCACTTGGTTGGGGAGGGTCATTCCTCACCCAGGTGGGTGTTGGTGCAGAGCACAGAACCCCCCCCCCCGTGCCCCATGGTCACCCCCTGGGTCCTCCACAGCTGGGTGGGACACGGCCCTGCAGCCCCAGCAGCCAGTCCCGGGGCCTCTCTGCAGGTTGCTTCCTTCCTTACATACATTAAAAACGCCTGGGACAGAGAGCAGCTGCCCAGGGCGCGGAAAGCTGCTCCCAGATGGTGTCCAAGGTCCCCTGGGTTCCCCTGGCACAGAGTACGGGAGAAGCGAGAGCCCTGACCTGAGCCCTGCCAGCCTCAGCTGCTCTTCCCGCTGTGGCCATAGCTCAGGAGGAGGAGACGTGATGGACTACAAGGAATCCCAGCCTGGCTTGAGCACCCTCTGACAGGGGTGGTACGGAGGGAGGATGCAGCCCAGTGTCCCATCACAGCCTGACCTGCTGTGAGGGACCAAAGCAAACCCATTCTCTATTTTGAAAGATTTTAAGCCTTGGATATTATTGGTGTTAATTATTTCTTGCAGACACCCCACGGCAGAGGTACGGCTGTACGCTGACCAAGGGGCACTCGAGAGCTCACTGAGGCTGCTAAGTGAGGCCGAAGGGCTGCAGGTATTAGATTGGAGGCAACCCAATTAGAGCAGAGCTCTTCTAACGACAGCAAAAGCCTTACTTTACAGTCTGAGCAGAGTTAAATATTCCTTCTGCACTATGTGGGTTAGAAATTTCTCAGAGAACAATGCTCATCAAGCACATTAAAACTATGATGACGAATGGGTAAGAGATGATTGCAGCAAGGTGGTTTTAACAACTTTTTTGCTCATCTGGGGTTGAAAATTAAACTGTGGATAGATGTGGCTTTACTCCAAAGCATGAGCATCACAGGACAATTAAATGTCAGAGATACACCAGGCTGCAGCGTAATGGTTACAGCAATGTAAATATCCGTCTAAGTAAAATCACCAAAACATCAGATCAAACTGATGCTGACAGAAGACTCCTCAATCCTCCATCCTGAGGGACAGCAGGCGCTGTGCAGGCAGATACTAATAACCATAAACACTGAGCACTTACACCGTGTTTTACCTCTTCCCGTTGCCATGCAGGAGCCACATGTTCCCACTGGAGTGTGGGGAATCGCAGCACCGTATCTCAGGGCACAAGGGAACACATGCAACTCCCCCAGCATCAGGAAATGGACTGGGAGCAAACCTGAGGCGGAAATCCATGAGGCAGACAGGGGACTCCAATACGCAGTGTCCAGCGCTCGGGTGTTCCAATGCCGGTGGGACGGGCTGGGTGCCCCCTACACTGCCCGGGCTGGCCCCAGCCCCGCTGGCAGCAGCTCTGAACCCTGCCCCTCCCCAGGGCGCCCCGCGGGGCACCGGCTGCCATGGATGGGTGGATGGTGGAATTCAGGCTGAGCACTTGCAAACCCCTGCACTGATTTTCGGCTCTGCTGCAGCCCTGCAGTCACCAGCTGAAGCAACAGGATGTGGTCAAAGGCAATCAGCTGACACCAACAACAGCAGTGAAGATGAGCAGGATGATTGCCTGTTTTTATAACCACGTCGCCCCTGTGCTCCGCTGAGGAGTCATTACCTTCATCATAAGCTCCCATTTACCGACTACAGCCTTCCCGATGGCAGGTCCGGCATGGGAGCCTGATCACCAGCTTGGCAGTCCTGCACCCACCCAGCCCTCAGCCCTGTGAGGGTTGGTAACCCCAGCTCTGACATCCCAATGATGAGCAAACTCCAGCAATGGGCTGTGTAGGTAACAGGGTATCAGGCTGAAATGCTGCCTGAAACAAAACAGCAGATACATACATACATGAAATGAAATGTTTTCTTGCTCTGTAAAGAAAAATGCCTGCCAGCCACCAGGAGCAACTCAGCACGGAGATGAGAATTAACTGCCTGTCTGGGGCTCTCAAAGGCTTCATCTTGCAGTGGAAGAGGAAGCCATAAAACCAAGCCGAGGGTAATTGTAGCAACATTTTTATATATACAAATATAAAATCCCTGAGTGCTCAAAAAGCAAATTCTAAGAGGATGTTACTAAATTACAGGGTGGTCTGGTCTGATTATTGCCATCACAAAATTCCTGCACACTTGTCACTTCTAGGCTATCGGTTCCAGGCTTACTGTCAAGCAGGGGGGAGCACAGCTCCTCCCTATTTGCAGAGGGGCTCACAGCTGGAGCCACGCACCCGGGGTCTCCAGTGCTGCCTGCACCCAGTGCTGCCTGCACCCAGTGCCTGCACCAACGGTGCAGGACCCCAGGTGAGCTCTGGTGGGATTAACAGTGCTCCACCGCCGCGGACTGGAGCCGGCTCTCTATGTGCAAATCAGAGCACATAACCAGCTCTCCCAGGGAAGAGCAAACTCGCTGGCACTGCTGGCCAGGAGCCGCCAGCTCCAGGAGCTGCCGCCCAGACAGGCACTGCCATGCCCTGGTGCCTCCCCTTGCCCGGCTTCCCTCAGCAGCTGCATTAATGGGGTCTGTGCATCCATCCCCCCTTGCAGTAAATGGTAAGCGTAGCCCTGGGTGTTTACATTTGATTCAGGAGCTGGTTTTAATCTCCTTAGGCTGGGAGGAAAACTCATTTAGAGAAGGTACTTATACTCCCCAAGAAAAAGTTGCAGTTGCAAGTGCACTAAGCAGGGAAAGCCTGTTAACTGTCTCCTCACCAGGATGCTCAGGGCATGGAGGGCACTGCAGCAGCACCAGTACCTGACTTGACATGAAACGGTTCGCTCAGTGTACAACTGCCCAGAGCTGGCACCACTGCAGCAGCAGCTCCATGCCTGTACCCACACACCAGCCAAAGCTCTGAAACAGGGAGCAACCCCTGCCCTCTGACATCGACCTGCCACACAGGATGGCATTACCAGTGACACAGCACACAGGTGACACCACCAGCAACTTCACAAAATCACAGCCTGGTCTCTGCTGGAAGGGACCTTAAGGTCCCTTAAGCTCATGCAGTTCCAATCCCTGTCGTGGGCAGTGACACCTTCTACTGGAGCAGTTGCTCCAAGCCCTGTCCAACCCAGCCTTAAACACTGCCAGGGATGAGGCAGCCACAGCTTCTCTGGGCACCCTGTGCCAGCGCCTCAGCACCCTCATAGCAAGGGTTGAGCTTGGTTTGACCCAAGACACTGAAGAGAAAGGCTCCTTCACAGCTGTGATCTCTTCAAACTCACCCGTAGCATGGTGATCATGGAGGGGTCTCGTAGACGGCCATCCTCATCCTTGAGATTGTATCCCTCCGGTCTCTTGTCCCGCTCGCTGACCTTCCATAGCTTCACAGTCTTATCTGTGGGCAGGAGAGAGGAAACAGTCACAGCTTGGCAGAGCAGTGTGCCACGGCCACTCAGGATGGTTTCTACCTGGAATCCTGCCCTATTTCTCCCCCTCTCTGGCTCCTGTGCTGTGAACACCCTGCAGCCATCCCTGAGGACTCCTTCATGCAGGAGCATCCACCCACCCTGTGCCACAACCCCTCGGGAAGGAGCATCTGGGTTTGCTCTTAGCAGCGGTGTTTTCCTTCCCCTCTCCTGGCAGGGGCTCCAGCAGTAGTTTATCATCCCTTCCCTCAGATTTCATACACAACCCTGCGATTCATCTTCATTTTCTCCTTTCCATGGCAATTCCAATAGAGTGCCATTAATTTTGTTTTTATTAACCCACTTTACTTCAGGGGCTTCTATGTGTAATGTTAGTTTAACAGTAAGAACAAAGCAAACCAGCATAACATGAGAGCATTTCTGAAAGAATCATTTTTATAACCTGTTAGCATATGAAACGCCATCCCAAATGGAGAGATAATATCCCTGTTAATCAAAAAACTATTTAAAACCTCAATTAACAGAACATTATGCTCTATAATTAATATTCATTGCATTTCAATGACTCCCCCCCCCTTCCCCCCAAAAAATGGGTTTAATAAGTCCTTGAATTTTATTGCAATGATCAATAGAGACAATCCTATAATACAAAGTAAGTTGGTTATGGAAGATTAATAGACCCCTCCCTTTCTTCTGAAATGATGAAGTCACATCCATCTTTAGGTGCTATTCATCCCAAGTCATATTCCTGGATCCTCCTGGTATTTATCTGACCATAACAAGGAACGGCTGAGCAGAACGGAGCCATAGCAGCACTGGTGCATGCCCAGTGGCCACGTACCATTGGTGGAGAGCAGGAAATAGGCTGCATTCTGCTGCGGGAGCCATCGGATCTTGTTGATCTTCTCCTCTATCTCCAGACTCTTCAGGTAATCGAACTCCGGCTCGTGGCTCTGGAAGGTGCTGTAGACATTGTACTCTCCCCTGCGATGGGGCTGGTTTTTGCTCTGCAGGAAAGGCACAGGGAGGGAGTTAAAGCACAGGGAGCAGGAGAACATCCTGTGTGGACTCTTTGGGTCTCTGAGGTTTGTTAAGTGATGGCTAGTGCCTGATCACAGTGACACAGCACAGGTCTGAAAGCCAAAAGCATGGCCTCTCCTGTCCATGAACGGAGCAGGAAGGGAGCGGGAACAGAGGTAACCACTGGCAGCACACCACCTGCATGGGATAAACAGCTTCTGCCCCATGGGTGCGCAAAACCAGCATAGCTGTTAGCTATGGATGGACACCCCCAGCATGCTCAAATGCACCAGAGAGCTGCAATGCAAGCAGAGGGATGCAGACAATGCAATATGGCTTTGAAGGGTGTTTTACAGGGTGGAAACTGGACCTGCTTATGTTGACAGTCACTTTTCAGTTTGGAGTCTGCCAGGAGAGATCTGAGGCTGTGAGTGACACAGATGGATTAGAAAGCAGCAGGAAGCTTCTCTTAAGAGGACGAAATGGGCATTTTGCATTCACTGGCACTTACCTCCTGTTCACGTTGAAATATTACAACACGGCCCCCCTTGTCCCCTGTTGCTAGTAGTTCTCCAGTGTGGTTAAATTCGACTGTGGAGATGATGTCAGCTGGAAAGAAGACAAAGACAATTTAAGTAAGCACAGACTGGCTTTCGCAGGCGTCTAGGAAGCACCAGTCCTTGTTCAGCCCCACAGCCTGACAGCACTTCATTCCTTGCAGGATCTCCATAAATCCCCATTTTTCTGCTGTTCATGGTAATGACAACGGCCACAGCATTTTGCTGCCACAAACCAAGACCTGCTCAGCAGGGACAGGGCAGGGACTGGTGCTGGATGGAGCAAGGGGGATAATAGAGGTACTGGTAACTTGTAACTGCTTTGATCCGCAGCTCTACCCCTGGGAGCTGCTCATGGTGGGATTTATTTGGGCTATTTTTAGAAGCGTGTCAGAGGTTAATTCCATGGCAATTGCTGCCCAAGTGGCGTCAGTGCTTCCGGGAGCAGCTCCGCCGGCCGGGGCAGGGGGGATGCGCGCTGCCCACAGCCAGCTCGCTCCCGCCGGCGCTCCCGTCCCTTTCCCCCCTCATTCCTGCAACCCAGTGGCACAACCGGGTGCCATGACACCGGCACCACCGGCACTGGCGCTCCGGAGCCCTCGGGGCACCACAGTGATGCCTCTCGTTTACTAGCTCCATCACATGCCAGCAGAGAACCACGCAACCTGAATCGTCCCTTCTCCCTCCCATGGTTTTTATCCCTCTCGGATACATACTGGAAAGTACCAAAGCAGATGAGAAAGATGCAATTTACAGCCTGGCAGCTGCTGAGAATGCTCCTGAGGGTCTGTCTCCAGGATGTCAGCCAAGCACCCACCAAACACATGCCCTGTGCCATGGCATATCCCAGACCAGGAATTCCAGACCAGGATTCTCAGAGGCTCTTCCATGGCACAGGCTCCCCAGAGTAGCACAACCTGCACCCCAGGAAGGTGCCTCAGCCACGCCAGTTACCCCAGCAGGTCTGGGGATCAGAACAGCCCCTGCGGCAGATAGAGCCTAGCAGCCACCTCATCTTAAGATACCACTGCTCGCTCACCAAAACACACCACTGCCCACCAGTACACACCACTGCTCACCAGTACACACCACTGCTCACCAACACACACCACTGCTCACCAGCACACACCACTGCTCACC